>JASUUG010000738.1:0-92398 GCA_030449905.1 Luvunga scandens | reverse complement strand
TTCTGATGTGGTTCAGAAAAACGAATGATTTAAATTGAAAATAAAAAGGCACGCAAGATTCTGTTGGAGTAGGTCAATTTGGCGCTCATATTAAAATCAACAATAAATATTGTAGTTTAGTAAGGCTAGGGAAATGTCTGCATCAATAACTAACTAGAACGAGATTGAGAATGTGAAGTACAATATAATAGAAAGTTTTAATAATTTGGGGTACAGATATATATAGACACACACATACATATATAATATAATGTTAGGAGATTTAAATGTACTTTTTTTAACACTTATTTTTTCTTAATATTTAAAGTCAAATAATTAGTAAAAAATTTGTCTTATAATCACCTAGTCCAACCCTCACAACCACCTACACACACATATATATATATTTTTGAGAAAAAGGATATCTCACCCAAAACTTTTGAAAATAGTTACTAACACCCATAAGTTTTAAAAAAGACAAATAAGACTCCTTTTGACTATTATATTCTTTACTTTTATTATTTTAAAAAAAACTTTTGACCATTATATTCTTTACTTCTATTATTTTAAAAATTAACTCTAACATTATATAATAAATAGAAATATAATATTAAGTAATGTAATAATTTATAATTTTAAAATAATTTCAATATTTTAAAAATATTTTAATATTTTACAATCTATTGACATATTTTATCATATTAAAGTAACTTTTATAATAAATAGAATCACAATATTAAAATAAATGTATTAAAATTTAATTTTTTAATATTATGTAAAATAATAATTTTAACATTATTAGTACGTGAGATTTTAATTATTGAATGCAAATATTTATTTAAAATATCTACTACAATAGATAAAAGATATTATTAAAATAAATATAATAATTTACATATTTAAATTTATTAAAACATTAAAATGTTTTAATATTATTATTTATTGCATATATTATATTATTTATATAATATTTGTATTTTATTAAAAATTTTAAAGTCAAAATTTTTGGGATAATAGAGATAAAGGGTATAATAATCAAAGGGGAGTCTTAATGTCCTTTTTTAAAAATTTGAGGTCTTTAAATACTATTTCTTCAAATCTTCAAGTGTAGGTGTTTTTTACTTTAATATATTATATTGCACTGTTAAATCTTTTGTCTTTTTGTTTTGTATTTGGAAAGGATACGGAAACTATTTGAAAATTTTGAAATCATGCTTATTTTAATTAAATACATATTTATATTTAATTTGGTTTTGGAGAACTTTAAAAAGTATAAATAAAAAATGACGAACAGAAAAAAACCGTCCAAGAAAACGTTACGGGCGTGTAATCGAACGGTTTAGAGGCAGTCCATCATAATGACTTTTATTGATCGAGGTGCCACGTGCCGACGTGGTCCCCGTGTTCTCCCAATGAGCCTGACCATGTCCATACGCATCTTCGTTCCTTTGGATGGGTCCGTACAAGGTATTTTCGTAAATTTAAACAACAACAACGCCTATAAAATAAAAACCCCCTCTCGCCTCTATAAATACAACAAACTACCCTCTCATTTGAAACCGTCGGCACAGAGGAGGGAGAGAGTGAGGAAGAAATAGAGAGGGAGGAGAGACAGCACTGAGTGTGGAGACACGAGAAACTGAATCCGAGAAATCACTCTCGGGATTTCGAAATCAACCAAAAATTTCCACACATTTACGGTTTGACCTCTGAAAGACTTGGTTTTCGAATCGGGTTTTTCAATGAGTCGTTTAGGTATAAGAATATCGTCTATCACGGCGACGTTTGTTTGGGAGAGCTAGATACTATTCTCGTCTCGGACGAGGATTTCCAGTTCCCAAACAACGAGATTCGAATTCGTCACATATCACCTACTAGCGAACGATGCATTCCTCTCTCAATTCTGCACACGATTTCTCCATTTTCGCTTCGTTGCAAGCTCGAATCATCGGCTCCAGTCGAGCAGCCTCATTTGATCAATCTTCACGCCCTCTTGCTTCTACGAATTCAAGGTCAAATTCATCTCGTTCCCAATTTTGTAGAACGTGAAACGATAGCTAATTATGTTTGTTGTAAATGTGAACGATTTGTAATTTTACTGGCAATAGAGTGGTCTTTTAACTTAGACCGAAGTGACGTGGCATGATGTGATTAGTAGAAAAATTCAAAGCAATAAATGAAAAATTGTTAATGTATTTCCATTACAGTCACTTAATTGGCTTAGATAGTTTTGTAATTTTGACCATAAATGATTGTGCAGACGGCGGTTGTTGTGATTGGAGACGATGAGATTCATTTAGTGGCAATGCCAAGTAAGCAGAAGAAGTTTCCATGTTTTTGGTGTTATTCAGTTCCGTCAGGTCTATACAATTCTTGTTTAGGGATGCTGAATTTACGGTGTTTAGCAATTGTATTCGATCTTGATGGAAACACTTATTGTTGCCAACATACGATGAAATCGTTTGAGGACAGAATTGAGGCTTTAAGAGCTTGGATTGCACGTGAGCCAGATCAAATACGGGCTTCAGGAATGTCTGCTGAGTTGAAGTGGTATATGGATGATCGAATGTTATTGAAGCAGTACGACGGAGAATGATTGTGTTATGGATAACGGAAGGTGTTTAGGTTCAACAGGAGGAGGTTCCTCCACCATCGGAGAATCATGAGAGAATTGTTCGGCCTGTGATTAGAATGCCAGAAAGGAATCTTGTTCTTACTCGGATTAACCCTGAGGTTATTTTTTTTTTTTTTGGGTCATGGCTCTTTTTTTGCTTTATTGTTTTTTCCATGCAGTTTGTATGATTTATTTGGATTGTGTGGATTAATGAAACATAAGTTCGTCAACTAGTGATTTGTTTAGCAATTATATGTTTGTATAATAAGAGGATAGAAATTGGATATCCTTAAGTTGTGCAGTGATGGATGTTGCTCTCTTTATGCTTGCTTATGCACATCTCTCATATGTATTATTATTCAAGGATATATTTTGCCATGCTTGAATTAAAAGATCTTGGAAGTACTGTGAATTAAAAAGATCTTGATTAAGGATGCGCATGTATATGAAAGAGTTCTTCTGGGCAGGTATAGGTGTGACAAAGGTTGCTCTAACAACAGTTGCTGATCAAATTTTCCTGTTTTTAATCACAATATTGAGTATTCTGGAGTAGCTTTTGCTTTTAAGTGATTTTGGGGAACTGTTTAGAAATTGTGGAAGTAAAGTTCATCCTTAAAAATTTGAGTTCTGCGAAATTTAACACTGTTTGCATTATCTGATTGTTATGGCTGTTTTTTTATGCAGAATCGTGATACCAGTGTGCTTGTGAGGTTACGACCTGCATGGGAGGATTTAAGAAATTATTTGATTGCAAAGGGCGCAAAAGATTTGAAGTTTATGTTTGTACTATGGCTGAAAGAGATTATGCCTTAGAAATGTGGAGGCTTCTTGACCCAGAGGGACATCTAATAGGTTCAAAACAACTCTTGGACCGAGTTGTTTGTGTTAAATCAGGCAAGCATACGAGCACATTTTGGCTTTAATTCCTTGTTGGATCTTGATGCATTATCTCTTTGGAACATGCTATTTTTGGAAGTTATTCTATCATTCCCTGTTATTCTAGGTACTTTCTAGCAGCTAAGTTGCAGATTTTCTTAGTTTACTGTTAGCATACGCACGACCAATATTTCCATTAAATTAAAGTTCCATTTAATCGTCAGTAATCAACATAGAGTTTGAAGATATGTTACTTTGTTTGTGCTTCTGGTACATTATACTTAATGTCAACTGTTAAATCCTTCTATTATTTTCAACTTAGCAGGTTCCAGGAAATCTTTGCTAAATGTCTTTCAACGTGGTTTGTGCCATCCGAAGATGGCAATGGTTATTGATGACCGTTGTAAGGTTTGGGAAGATAAGGACCAGCCTAGAGTTCATGTAGTTCCAGCTTTCACTCCATATTATGCCCCTCAAGCAGAGGTACAGAGTTTGTCTCCACAAGCTTATGCATTATGTGTGATTCCTTGTCCTTTTATTTCATAAGTAACATTTCTGCATGTTTTATTGGTGAAATGTGATAATAATTAAACAAACTATATAAGTGAATTTTCATTGTGATCTTTGCTTTTTCTCTTCTGGTGGTTATCAGACAGCAAATGCGGTTCCAGTACTCTGCGTGGCAAGAAATGTTGCATGCAATGTCAGAGGTTGTTTTTTCAAGTAAGATCCAATTATTTTACATAGTCAATGTCTCATACATGACAATGCTGTTATAACAATTGGATATCAATTTCATTTCTTATGCCATATTTGTCCCAGGGAGTTTGATGAGAATTTATTGCGTAGTATATCTGAAGTCTTTTATGAAGATGAGGCGGTAATTTACCTCCTGCTCCTGATGTGAGCAGTTACTTGATGTCAGAGGTATTTGAATTGAAAATATGTAATCTTTTAATTTGTTGAGTGAAAATCCATACTGTTGTTATGTGCTTATGTAGTTGTTGCTGGATTACAGGATGCCAGTTTTGCACCAAATGGCAGCACTAATGCTCCAATGGGTGAAGGAATGAACGGACTTGAAGTGGAAAGGAGACTGAACCAATCAGTAAGTTTAAAGTAGTTTTATGGTGAAAAATAGTTCATATATAGTTCTTTGTTCGTTTGGATAGAGTTTTTATTAATAGAACTGTTTCATCAACAATAATTGAATGGTGAACTGGCATCATTTTATTCTAGTATGAGTTTTTAATTCTTAATGTTTCCTTGCATGCAGTTGAATGGAAATTTGACAAATTTTCTTTGTACCTAAAAAATTTCATTTCAGGATGAGAAATATGTTGTGGACTCAGCTTTGCCTTCTATGAAAAGTAGCTCTGATTTGAAATCTGAAACATCGCAGCTTCCTATTGCTGTTGCTTCAAATGCCACTGTCCCAGCAACACTTGTGCCTTCTCAGAGTATGGCTTTTTGTTTTTAATAACTTAGAATGTTTGTTTTGATGTTATGATTTACAGTAAGATATACCTGAATTCTTGTTCTCATAATTTGCTTCTCTTTTTGTTCTATGTTATAGAACCCGGTTTGCTTGGAGCTCCCATTAGGCGAGACAACAGCTCTATGAAGCATGGTTTTGATTTAAGGAATCAAAACTCAGCTCAACCACCTCTTCTACCTAGATTACATGGACAGGGAGGCTGGATAGTTGAAGAAGAAGTTAACCGAGTGCTTCCAAATAGTCGCCCTGTTTCCATTGCCACTGGTTTACCCTCACATGCCTCCCAAGTGAAGGGTGAAGAGGTTTGTTTTGTATTTCCTTTGTATTTGTACCAGGAGTAAATAGCTAGTTTTGACTATTTATGTACAGCTGTCTTTGTATCATGAAATGATTACCTGGTTTAATTTTTGCTTATTTTTAGGCAAGTATGGCACTTGATTTGCATAAACAGAATCTTCCACCAGCAAGTCAGCTTCAAGGTATGTGAAGCAATTAAATTTGTGGACATCTGTCTTAAAACACATCCTTTCACATAATCCTGAAATTGATGTATGATCATTGCTGGTGAACAAAACGATCTGTCAGTAGATTTTCACTTTCATTATGCGCTTGCTAGGAACAGCAACGTAGCTCATGCTTAGCGCAAAGAATCAGTGAAGAATAGCTAATGATGCATTAGTTTAATGTTTTATTTAATTGCGAGGTCTGGTTGCCAAACCACAAGCCACGTAACCTATCTGACATAAGTGTATCATTTTGTTTTTGAATTTTCACTCCCACAATCTAGAAGGAGACTCAAATCCTCCACCTTATGGATAAGGGGAGGAGGTTCCAACCAACTCAACTAATGGGTTGTTAGCGACATTAATTTATTATTGAAGTAACTATGGTGTGATGAGAGTCTTCTTTTATGTGTGATAGAATTATGGAATCATAGATAATCATTGGAGGGCTGATTGAACTTTCTTGCAGAGACCGGGGTATCCCAGAATCATGTGTCATCAAATAGCAGAGAATTCCAGACTGAAGGTGGAAAGACGAATTTGCTACCATCCTATCTATCTATTGGTGTGCTACAGGAAATTGGAAAGAGGTGCAGTTCAAAGGTACACATTGGTTTTCCTGAAGATTTGTTTTCTTGCTGCATTCTTTGGTGCTTATCACATAGGGCCCCATGGTGCAGGTCGAGTTCAGGTCTGTTGTAAGCACCAGTAAGGATTTACAATTTTCTGTTGAGGTTAGTGAAAAAGTGTCTTTTGCTATTTTTGGTCGATTTTACATTTGTTTTTGATTGTTTATGGCATCTGTGATTTTCTGTTATCCTGGATAGGTTTCTTTCTGTGAAGTTCTTATAGAATAATTCAAGAATCAACTATTTGATTAATTCATGGAATATTGTATTATGTTTGATCTTTCTGAAGGAAATGGATATTGTCAATTGAATTTTATTTAATGTCTCTTGTTGTTCAGATTGTAGCTAATCTCGTAGACTTGGACTATTCTTATTATTTAATTTGCTTGAGCTTAGAAGGCTGTTTTTCCTTTGGATACTTGGAGGATATATTGTTTTGCAATTTTAGGTCTTGGGCAATTTCACATTTAAGGAGTCCAGAAACAAACCATAGTTCTTCATGCCAAATTTTCCCTCTTTTTGTTCACTGTCTTTCCATCTTTGATAGTAACTCAGGAAAGCAAAAGCTTGAGTAGACAAAGATTTTAATGAGTTGTGAATGCCCGAGAAACTATCTTTGATTCTTTTTCTCTTGACTGGGAAGCTCATTTTATTCAGGTTTTGTTCACTGGCGAAAAGATAGGTGTTGGAATGGGTAAGACAAGGAAGGATGCCCAACAACAAGCTGCTGAGAATGCCCTTCATTACTTGGCAGGTAAGGTTAATGAATTGTGAAGCTAGACATCTTTATAATCTAGATCATGAAATAAATTATCAAGGTGAATGCTTTGCAAGTAAATCAATATTATTGTGCTTGGGAATATGTACTAGTCTTCAAGGTTTTTTATGCATAATATTTAATGTTCATTGACTAAGTTCGTGCAATCAACTGTAGGCATAGGAATATTTTATTCACCTTTGTATCTTTTTACTTTCTCGCCTCAAAAGCTCTTCTTGCAGTTCATTTTGGTTTCTAGTTGTGGTCATAAATATAGCACAAATATGCTGAATAGTTTCTGTTGTGCATGGAATTTCAGATAAGTATGTAGCATATATCACACCCCGTTCTGGAGCAGTGGACAGAGATTTTGATAAACTCTCTCTTGAAAACGAAAACGGATTTCTGTGGGACACCATCAGTTCAGAATCAAATGAAGGGCTGAGAGAAGACGGGTTACGCAAGGAAAGCACTCCTGAGGTGGGGATTTCTGGTGATGCTTTCAATAGTTGAATTGATTTCTTTGTTCAAAAAAATAGGTGATGCTTGGATAAAGGGTATGTGGGCAAGAAAATTCCAGATGAGGGGTAGTGTTATCTGGAGGGAAACCACTCCTTTATTTTGGATTTTTGCATTGCACCAAGATTTGAGAGCTAGAACACTGAAGAGTAAGCTGGCTTCATGTCCGCTACTGCTGCCTTAACCAGGCTCCAGTTTTTCTGTTTTGGGAGGTAAGGGCTTGGTGGTCAGTCCTAGTTTCTACCCGTTATCCAAGTACTCCCATGTACTCAATTCAGCTGTTTTTTTCTCTTTTATGAGAGGATGAACAATTCATATGCAGTAACCTCTCCTTTCTGAATACCGAATTACTGCAGCTTTGCCTCTTGTAAATTAGTTTTAGTTTATTTTCAAAATGCATCCTTTGCTTATGCTGCAAAAGCTTTTGTAACGTGTGAATACCGAATTACTGCAGCTTTGCCTCTGTAAATTAGTTTTAGTTTATTTTCAAAATGCATCCTTTGCTTATGCTGCAAAAGCTTTTTGTAACGTGTGTGATGCTATTTTTTCTGCGGAATAGACTTTGTTGCACTTTTATGCTGTTTTTGTGAACTCAATAAATTTCTACGGGACTGATCTATTTTGTTGTGTTTGCTGATACATTGATTTCTAGGCTTCTGAAGTTGAACCTGTGAGTACCTCTGCCAGTTTGGGAAATCAGCAAGTGCAAAAGCGTCCCAATGTCCCCAAGTAAGATAAGACAAAATGGTTCAGAGTTCATCTTTTATTTTTATTGGCAAGAGTAATAAAGTGCATTGTTATTGACCAAAGGTAGGGAAGAGAGGAGTGGAGGATGGACTTATCTCAGTTAGTTCTTTTGGGGTGAGTACTTGGACTGTTTTGTTACTGGATGCCTGCTTCACCTCCTGTTGAAAATGACTGAATTCTTAATTCAGCTTTATCAAACTGGCGCATGAAATTCTCTCTCGCACATTTTTACTTTCCCGGCTTTGTGATGATTAAGAGTAGAGGTTGGTTGAGGGTGGTTCTTTTCATGTGCAAGTCATGTGATACTTGGTGCTTTTTCTTTGTTGCTTCAATTTTTCTTGTTTATGTACCACATTTCTGTTGATTTAGAATCTAATGATCTTACTAAATAAGGGCAGTGAAGTAGTAGGAGAGAAGTTGAATGGTGCCCAAGGTAGAGAGGATCCACTAGTCGGTTCTCTACTTTTCTGCTTTTATTCAATTTTCTTTTGGGTCCATTTTTCAAATTTTGTTGAGCATGGTCATCCGTGTTCCCTGATGCTTTGTACAGCTTTTCTACATTTTAAATTTATAGCCTGGTGATTGGTACTCTTTTAGATTCTTATATTAGAAATTTCTTGACTTTTCCAGATTATCACATTTTATTCACGCAAAAGGTTGAAAGACGAACTACTGCAGACCTAGATAAACTTGGTCTTTCAGAACACCATTTCGCCTTTTGAGTTTTTGTACATGCAGATTCTTATATCCCCCAGCAGAGCTGAAGTTAGCTCATCTTGGAGGTGATAAATCTCTTCAGTTTTGTTTTCTTTTGTGGAAAGATGGGCTGTTGTTTTTCAGTTCACCCATTTTCCTGCTTGTCTAGCAGCACACTCTTTAGATGTTGTAATGTGTAACCTTTGCTCTATAGATATATTATCAAAGAATAAATCATTCAAGTTTCTTCTGTTAAACTATGAGTTGCTCATTGTTGTCAATGTCATTCTCTGTAATTCTTACATCATCAACACTAATTGAGTCGTAAACCTAAGTTGGATTCTCCCAACTAGGGTTGGGAGTGGGACGGAATTTGCTGTTCCCAGTCTCATCCCTTATGTGTAAATGGGCTAAAAGAAAAATCTATTTTGTCCCTTTATTTTTAGAGATAAAAATTTATCTTAGTCCTATTCTGTTAAATTTTCTGTTCTATTTTATTATCCTAAACAGTTTTAAATGTAAATAAATAAATTTTGATTTTTTTCTTTTAAGGATCATTATAGTTTAATATAGCAAAATTTTTTAATAAATATAAAGTAAAATAAATAAATAATAATTTTATTTTGATTACATGTATGTTCGAATATAATTTTATACTAATATTTTTTAATTATTTATTTGCTTCCATTGCACATTAATATTAAGGTTTATTTTTCAAAAATTATAAATTTAGATAGTAACTAATTTAACTCATGTTAAAATATCTAATAATTTAATAATAAAATAATAAATCAAATCATAGAGTTGGCAATTAGATTGGGTAGAAAGAGATTTGTCAATCGTAGTCCTGTCTCATTATTTTGTTTCAGTCTAATCTCAATTTTAGTTTTGTCTTGTTTATGTAAGTGGGATAATAAAATATTTTGTTTCCGTCTCTTTATTTTTTTTTTTTTTAAAATATTTCTTAATTCCTTGTCAAATGTGGATTCCATCCCAACGGTAAAAATTACAATCCCTACTTGCAACGCTCTGTTGAAAGCTATGTGCTTCGTGCCAAATTGCTAAGGTACTTTGGATGTTCTATAGTCTCAGGATCCTAATTGTTTGATAATTGCAATGATTTACGATTATGCGGGGTGGGAGTTTTGGAAATAGTGAAGTCGATCTTTTGAAAACGCAATCTCATTGGTTGGGGTGCCAAGTCTTGCCTTGTATTTTGGGTGGATAGTTTAAGCAACCTTAGACGTGCCCCGTACGCTTCAAATGGACACCAACAAGCATCAGTTCCAAGATATCAAAACGAAGATGACTATGATTAGCAATTTTAAAAGGAGTGGGAGTAAAGAGATGCCGTGAGCTCTTTTGACTTGGATTAGAAAAATTTTCCAGGATGTTGAATTGATTATTGTGAAATTTAATGAATTTCTTCTTACTTACAGCTTTGTAAACTTGTACACCTTTGATATATTTTAAAAATTTCCCGTTATCCAAGTGCTTAGGAATTCAAAAATAATAGTTCATTCAAATGCAGCCTCTAAACCTTGCTTGCCCCTGAACTCCAAATATGGACTTGGGTAACAAAGAATCAAAATTCATTAGGCAGGCATAATTCTATCCATTCAGACCTTCAACTATCTTAGAGAACGTAAAATATTTGGCTCAAAGTTAAATGCAAAATTTAACAATACAAATGTCATGCAACGGCATTGCTAACAATAACATAACATAGTCCGCTTGATTAGTACTTGATTGCATTTAGCATTCAGGACGTTTAGGGAATATGTAGAATCTATTTAACTAGTATGTTTTGCAACGCAAAAAGTAATCAATTCTAAGTAGTACACGAACATGACCTCCTGATATACATTAAAAAGAAGAACAAAACCCTGGGCAACACTCGCATAGTAGCATACACTAATGACAGGTTCATAGAGAAAAAGAATATCTGTACACGCAACGGCCATTATGAATGCTTTAGTCTTCTGCCTAGGCACTACAAATTCAAGCAACAAAGTCACAGGCCGCAAAACTTCAATGCCACCTCTGTCATGCTTAATTTACAGCAACCCTAGATTTGAAAGTAGTGTCTGTAGAGTTCTGCGACCCCATTTGATGTCACTTTCGATGACATTACTTTCCAATGGCTTTGCATCAGGATGCTCTTCTTGTCTTGCTACCTGAGGCTTTTGTTTGAGTTCATCTTCAAGCTGTTGCTCTGCATTATTTAACATCTCAACTTTTTCATCCTCACGTCGATCCCGCACATGTTCTTGCTTCTCATCTGACTGAACAATAATTGGCCTTAGTTACTCAATTAAGGAAAAAATGGAGAATGCATAGATGTTAATATTGGTATAGGCAACAGCAGCAATATCAATTTTGCAGCAGAAGAACTACAAATGGTATTAGCTATTTCTTTCTAGCAAAGATCTCATATTTTACCATTATCTATCACAAGTACAAACCCGACTGTTAACACTAAGGGGGGTGACAATTCTGTTTCATGTTCCATTTACCATGGAAATATGTTTCCAGATGAATTTGAACTTAACGGAAATGCTTAGGATACCGTTGCTTTTAATAAATTACTAAAGTTGTTGCAGCTCTGAAGTTTTTAGGTCTAGCTAGGGGAACTGGATTTTAGATTGAACACAGTACTACTTTTCATCTGCAACAATGTAAACCTAGTCCCATCATTTGAAGAACTGGCTTCGAAGTTTTGTTGTGTAATTTCAATAAATGGTTAAACTTAATTGCTGATGGTGGAATTTAAGACAACAATATCACTGCCATCCTTCTGTAATAATGATTGATTAAGATGCAACACTTCAACATTGACAAAATGAAGGAGCTTCCCTGCTGGTACATACTAACTTCAGAAATTCGTTTTACCAAACATTGATGTCAAGATACAACTCACATGGATTCTACTAACATTGGTAAACATATGGGTAAAGGAAACAGTGGAGCAGCGAAATTGCTTGGCAGGTAAAAGCAGTAGAAGAAAGAAAGGGAAACAAAGGGATTAAAAAACAAAGAAAACAACTGACCATTACCCTCATCAAGCAGTTACCTCTGGTGAGTTGTAGTTCAAAGCTTCATTAATTTCAACTGAAGCATCAACGGAAATACTTTTCCGATCTTCTTCTTCAAATTCTCCTTCATCTGATTTTGGTAATGGAGTCAAACCAGGTACTAAGACTGCATCTCCTTCATGAGTGCTAAGATTTCCCTCAACATCTGTGCTTGCCAGATTCTTGTTCACTGTGGCTCCGCCATTATTTCCTAGAACATCTTCAGTCATCATATTCTTATTAGCCGAAGATTTCTCCTTGGGATCACTAATATTGTCAGCAGCCAGTTTGTTCATTGTTGCAGCACCGCCATCATTCTTGAGAACATCTTCTTTCTTCACTGGTTGACCAGTTTCCTTTTCACCAAGCATCTTGTCACTTGCATTCGGTACAGTATCCTCCTTGGGGTAACCAATATTTTCCGCAGTTAGATTCTTGATTATTGTAGCTCTGCCACTGCTTCTGAGAACTTCTTGTTCTATCTTCGTATTCTTGTCATCCGCTGCAGCTCTGGCTCTGCTACCGAGAATTTCTTGTTCTATCGTGGTATTCTTGTTATCTGCAGATTCCGCATCTGGTTGACTAATTTGCTTCTCACCAAGCATCTGGTTAATCGCAGTGGACATAGGATCCTCCTTAGGGCAACTAATATTCTCTGCAACAATAGACATGGGCTTCTCTGGTACATCTGCTGGATTCATGTCACTATCATCGGCAACTGGGTTCTTGTCTATATTTGGAACTGGCGCCTCTTCTGACTGAGTAAAGTTATGTGCAGCTAACATTTTTGAGGTAACTGTTGGATCTTCCTCAATTATTTTCTGCTCTCCAGCAAGTTCCCAGTCTTCAAAAACTGTGATAGTATTCTTAGTTTCCCAGGCTTGAAAAATCCTATCTGGGCCAGGTTGCCACACAATCCGGCCTGTGCTTCCTCTCAGTATGAACTTGAATTGGATTGTTTTGCCCACAGGTACATCCTAAAATAAAAAAAAATTAAATTCAAAATTTGTCAGTCGAGAAAAAATAATCAGCCATATGTGTGTAGATTCATATCCTTTCACCAGAGGTTCCTACTTACGATCTCAACAGTCCAAATATGCCCATCTGACCAGTCCAATGGTATAGCACTTGTAGGATCCCATAAGCCAAGTATAGGATCATCCCCCACTAAGAAAAATTGCTCACCGAACAAGCACTCTTTCTGTAACTGGAATTCGACACGCACAGTTTTTGATTCGTCTGCAAAACAGAATCATGAGATTCAGCCCCACTATTGCCAAAAGTAAGTTTAAACTGTCCAACGATCACAATAAACTTACATGCCGCAGGAGTTTGAGGCCCAGTCTCCACTTCTGCCTGCATCAGGAATACATACAACTCAAAATCAGTCCAAAATTCACGCTATAAGAGATTACATTTTGTACCATTAATAATCACTTCTTTCAAATTTCCTCTGTTTTCCCCCTCCCATTTGTTCATATGCTTAAAATAAGCAAACATAAGCATATCAATTTGCTTAATAAATTAGAAAGCCCCTATTACAGAAACCTTTCACAGCCAGGATCCTAAGAAATAAACACAAAAATATTCTACAAGCACCATTAACATAAGTAATCAAATGGAAAAAAATAAAGAAACCCAGAAATGAATGAAGAGGGGGAAAAAAACAAAAAACGAAAAACAAACACACACCTGGCCACCAGAGGAGCAGAGAGCAGAAACGGGCTGCAAAGCCACGGCCTTGTATTGCAAGAACCGAGCATTCAAAAGTTTATTGGATTGGAAAAACAAACTTTTGGGCTTATCATTAATACGAAACCCTTCAGAAGACAATAAGCCTCTGTCACTAGTATTATTATGATTATTGTCAACGATTATCTTTGAAGCAAAACTCGTTGATGTGTTCATAACTCAACTCAACTCAAGCATTCAACTCACTATTGATTGTGTGTGTTTCTGTTTGCGTTCAGCTTTACTATATAATCTATAATTCTGATGATGAGTGAGTGAGTGTGAGTGAGTGATTGTTGATTGATAAGTACAAACGATGGGTACAAATGATCGGATCCGATTCCACGTGGGATCTTGACACGCATTGCAAGGAGTTGAAATTGAATCTGTATCTGCCTTTTCTTAACTTTTTTTAACTGAAAAACGTGAGAAACTGAGAGACTCTCTCTCATCGTCCAACTTTCTGCATTTGGAGACGCTAATAATTAATGAAACCGTCGCCGTCATGGCCTCTGCTTTCAACTTTATATCTCCACCGTCCATTTTCGTGGAGCGCATTGCCGTCTGTCCCACCTGATCTCAATTTTCAAATAATTAGTAACTTTTCTTCTGGCTAAGAAAAATCCTGAAGCTGTAAAATTTGAAAAAGGCAATTGCTAAGTTACTGTTAATGTAACTTACAGCCTTTGAAATTAATGCAAAAAATAATAATATTCAAAACAGCAGTACCAAGACTACCAGCGCCAGTTGCCAACTTGCCCGGCACCACGAGTTCCCATTTACAAAATATCTTGAAGTTTATCCTTTAGGTCCCTAAGTTTTAAGTTTTATTGAGTAAATACATTATGTTTTCATTTGTAATGAGAAGCGCCTAACTAGTGGGCTAACGAGATTTTTACCAGGCTTAAAGCCCAGTTTTGTAACAAGTGGTACTAGGCGCACCCCCATATTTCTCTTATAAAACCTCCCTTTGTTTGGTGTATTTACAATTTTATCCTCTATATTAAAAGCAAAAGCTTATCTAATTAAAGTCACCTCCTATTATTTTATTCAAGTCACCTCCTATTATTTTATTCAGTCATTTTCTCTATTACAAATTTTACGAATATAAAAAAGAAGTCGATTGTAAAAGAGTACGAATTTGATATAAGCTAAAGTTTATCCTAATTTGTGTTTGTAGCAAAGAAAATTTTGTAGAATTTTTATATTACTAACTTTATGAGCATGTTAGGAGACAATAAAATTTATGCTTATTTTATTTAAATAAATCAAAAGTACATGCACTTGAGTTAACGACATCTTCTTGATTTGTTTTGAAGTAGACAAATGTACTTCTATATTGCAAGAACACCAAGTGCAAAATTGAGGGGTTTATTGAAGAGGTTATTTTAAAAATTAAAAAGAATATTAATAGGGGTTTAATATGGAATAAGGATTATGGAGGGGTTTATTGAAGAGGTTATATATATATACACACACATATATATATATATTCTCCTTGTATGGGGACATCAATATATAAAATGAAATATATAAAAAGAAAAAGCTACTAAATTATTAAGCAAGTATGATGGCCTCCAACAATAAAGAAGAAATAAAATAGAAGAAATCAAATAACGGAGAAGAAATTAAAAAACCAAAAAAGAAAAGAAGCTGGTATCCTAATTAATTAAAACAAAAACACTCTATTTATTAAGCACTGGGAGAGAAGTATAATGTTGACTAAATATTTCGGTAAATTTTGATTGTAGAAATTGAATAAAGATGGAGAGATAGAGGGGCTATTTTGGAATACTGATGGTGTTATCAGAATTATATGTGTTTTTAGATTTTTCTTTTTTAATGGTCTATCTTTAGGAAAGGGGTGATTTGCCTTTGGAGCATAACTACAATGCATGATTGGTTTGGTACCCCAGTCATTTGTCTCTCTTAGCAGAGTGAGCACTGTAACAACATAAATACGTGAAACACAGGCTACAGCGAGGCAATCCTGAGGAATTTCTTCATTCTGTTTGATACCCTCGATAAAAATCAGGCATGCTATATATTATAGAAAGTTAGAAACTAATAACAGTCTCTCCCAATGAAACAACAAGAACAGAAAGCGATTTTGCAAAACGCAGTTGCCAAGTATAGTTATTGTATACATGACACCTAATTACGTGTCTGATCACTTTTGGAAAGGAATATTAGTGGTGGCGATCACATTTAGATTAGTCTTCTTTCTAGCTGTCAACACAGATTTCTCAGCTTTGTCGAGGTCTTCTAGTTTGCTGCCATTTGGAAGTTTCCAATCAAAACGATATAACAATTGCGCAAGTGCAAGTTCAATACTTGCAGTAGCAAATCCTATGCCCGGACAAATCCTCCTTCCGGAACCAAATGGAAGCCAATTCAACGTAGTTTCCTTTAAAGTCAACTGAAGAACATTCAAACCGCTCTGGTTTAAAGCTTTCAGGATCTTCCCAGGTTGCCGGATCTCTCCCAATCGCATAAATGTTTATGAAGATCTTGGCACGAGCCGGCAACGTATATCCATTAATCTCACCGCTTTCAATTGATTCTCTAAAGGATAAGGGAGCCGGAGGGTGTAATCCGAAAGTTTCTTCGATAATTGCTTTCAAGTAATCCAGGTTTTGGATGTCTGGCTCTTCAATTTTGCTCTTTCCTTTGCATGCTTCTCTTACCTCTTCTTGTGCCTTCTTCATTACTCCAGGGTCCTTTATCAGTTCTGACATTGCCCATTCAATTGATGTTGCTGAAATCTCATTCCCCGCAGCGAAGATGTCCTGTATTTCATAGATCTCGTTAGTCTATGTGTGGAGTTATTCTCTTTTGCAGATGTCCGTATTTCATTGAAATATAAGCCAGTGTGTCTCCATATAATGATGTTGCTTGTACGTCTGTGCTTGAGAATTTTTATATGATTATATATTACATCGATACGTATGTATTATTCTGCCAAGATTATGTATACATAATTATGGCATTAGTGTAGCGGACCTACCAAAATGATAGCTTTAATCTGGTTGATTGTGAGATGAAACTTGTTCTCATTATCCTGGTCATAACTCAAAAGTGTGTCAACAATCTTCCTGATCATCAGCTTTGACATGATTCCCATTCCTTTTCAACCGATGTTCTGTGAGAATTTCTTCAAGAATTTTATCCATCTTCTTACGAATGCTCAATACTCTAGCCTCGACCCCTGTTATGGAACTAAGAAATTCGAGTGAAGGAGACACATCAAAGATGTCAAAGCCTCCGGCAAGGCTGAAAATTCCCTCAAGCACTGTGATAAAATTTTGCCCATCTTTGCACTTGCTACCAAATGCTGCCCGAGCAATAAGATCATTTGTCATGGAAAAAAAAAAAACTTTTCACCGAGATTAATGGCATGTCCCTCGGACGATGAAATGAATTGAACAAGATTCCACATCTCCTCTTCACTTGTCTATCTGAATGATTGCACGCGCTTACTGCTTAAGAGCTCCAGGGTAGCTATCTTTCTCACTTGTTTTCAGTAATCATTGTGAGGGGAGAAAATCAAACTTTGATGATCATATGATATTACCCCGGCAACATATATTAAAAAAACTGACCAAGCTGCAGCTTCATTACAGGACCATATTGTTTGCTTCAGCTTTTAATAGCATGGTGTGGCAATTCATGACGAGCTAGCTAATGCAAGTTACCAATAATGGGGAGAGGTCTTGGCCCTGGAGGAAAATTGAGTTGGCCTTTGGAAACTTTCCAGTATGTAACAAGTACCAAGAAGAAGAGAGAAGTTAAAATGAGAGGCAATGGTGACGGCAATGTGAGCATTTGGGTTAATGAAGAAGAATCCATTGACATTTTGTTGAAGTTTTGTTTGCAAAGTAAATTTCGTGAAATGCTTGATGTTGTTTAATTCGGTCCTTTAGTTCTTATATATGGCAGTTTTGGGATGATAATTAACGAGAAACAAATATGAGCATTTTGGTTGTTGAAGAAGAATCCACTGACAATACAAATGTATTTGAAGTTTTGTTTCACGGTCCTGTGGATGCTTGATGTTGTTTCAGAGCCGTTTAGGGATGATAAATAAGGCTCAAATACTGGGAAAAATGATCGTTTAATCTAAAAAATTTCAAAGAAATAACAGTCCAATTTTTTTTTGTACACATTAATATTATATTCAATAATGGTAGATTTTTTTTTAATTATCTATATTTTGGATTAAGTAATCATTTAGTCTTTACATTTTGAAAAATAACTCAAAATATTGTTAATGTTATATGTGTTACACACATGCCTTTACTTTTAAAATAGTACCCTTGCAATTATTTTGGGACATTAACAAAAAAAATTTTAATTTACCAAAATTGTGTTTTTGAGATAATTTTTAAATTACAAAGACTAAACAGATACATAACCCAAAATATAAGAATTAAACGAGCATTTATCTTAATACAAACAATTATGGTATTGATAGGTAGTTGGCCAAACAATGACAAAAATGATTGAAAATAAAGTTCATATATGTAATCCGAATTTGGATACCAAAATTTATTTTTTAGTCCATTTAATATTATTTAGCCCAAGTGCTTCGTATTTGATTTGGAAGAGTCCCATTAGCTGTCTAATTGTAAATATCTTAATTAAAAAAATTATTTAGTTCATATATATAAAATCCTTCTCTAATGAGGATTTTTTCATTTTTTTGTAATGCAGATACAATTTTAAGTTATGAAATTTAATATAGTCAGATTTTAATATTATTAAAATGCATAAATTTATAGTATATTAAAAAATAACTCTATTAAATTATACGATTTAACCGTGTGTCTTAACATTAGAAACAACAAAGATGACGGCGCCCGGAAATGATTATACCCACACATATTGTCTCTGAATTGTAAGAAGCCGTATGTGGGAGACAATCGTAGAAAATATCAATTAAGGACGACGTTAATTTTAAAGACATTTAACGTTTACGTTGGTTGCAATTGTTTCCAGTACGAGGAGTAAGTCAGGCCAAAGACATTAAGTTAAAATGGACATATCATAGATATGATTTAGAGATACTAGATTACTAACCATGTAACTTTTAAAATAGTCATAGTTAGCTGTAATCTAGAAGTAGTCAATTATGAAGAGCAAGTACATGTGCTAATTTGGTAACTAAAAAATAATAATATTGTTTGTACTTTATTGATTTGATTTTGTTTATTTTGTTATCTCAAAATAATTAATAATAAAATAATTAATTAATTATCCTTAAACGAACTGGCTTTTATTGGCTGATAGATAATTTATGCAACAAACAATCGGGATAACTTAACAATTTATTTCGTATTTTGTAATACCATAAATAGCCATTATAAATTAGGCTGCTGCTAAGTCTGAATTTCGACCGCAAGATCCAAAGCAAAGAAACAATAGCTGCGGATCTAACGGTGTAAACCATGGTCTCTACGGCGGAGCATATCATATTTGCACCATAATAATCATAAATTTAGTTCACAACCGTTTCAACTTTTATCCTTTCTTTTTTATTTAGTGAAGTGGCAACTTAAATTTTTTCATCCATATGAACCGAGTTCGAATAATAGACTTTTTATTTTCGAGATAAGAGATTTCACCATTTAATTAAACGGCACCTACGATATTAATTGTGAACTAATAAAAATCTTATATACACATCGAAAATCCGGTCACAAGCAAATTAAATTCACAGAAAAAAAAAAAAAAAAGAAGAAAAGCACTTAGTGAGAGGCAAAGCCAAGACTATTGGGAGGCAATTGCAGTGACAGGTGGATTACAGACATAATTAAACAGACATTAAAAGTAGCCTAGACTAAAATTCCAAGAAACTTCTCATTTCATCGGAACAAGGAATTTGTTATCCTTACCGTGCTTACCGGTCAATTTGAAACCATTTTATTGCCTTAATTTTTATTTTAAGTATCTAACACTCAATCTGAAAATGTCAAGTCAGCGTACGGAAAGGATGGGATCCAGTCGCGAGGAGGAGGAAGCTAGCTGAAACTTCAGTAGCAGGCATGATTATTTTATTTATTAATTTTTTGCAATAGACTGCATGCTCAAAACCTTTTGACCAAAGCATCCCAATGCACAAACACAAATTAAATAATTTCTATCTCCATGGTTGGCGTGTGAGGGGAACCGATTCATTTACCTCTTGCTTTTACTTTTGGCATGTTTGTGTGAAGAAATATAAGGAGAGGAGAGGAGAGAAACGAGGAGAGAGGGGAAATAAGTAAGCGAAGAAAGATAAAATTTCATATTCAATCAAACAATAAAAATGAGATTAACTTTCTTTTTCACTCATTTTCTCTTCTCCTCTTTTTTTTCCATTTTTCTTTTATCCTATCATTTCTTTTAACCAAACATGAGCTAAGAGTTAAAAGCAACTGGATTATCCTATTCAAATGACTGAAATGCCCTTACTCATGTATGCATCATAAATCATATAAAACGGTTAGGATTCAATATTATGAAAGTAGAGAAGTCGACGACCTGTGTAATAGAAATGGTAAAACTAGGTTCTTGTTAATGTAGAACATTAATTAAGGATTAGGGGACATTAAACAACTGATAATGGGGGAGAAAACTTACACAAGTGCTGATAGGGATGGTTGGGCTCTTGTTCAAAGCTTTGAAATTAAAAGCAGGTTGTTTTTTGTTTTTTAAAGGGAATTTACTAGGAATTAATAATTTTGACTTGTACAATTCAGCGCTTGAATTTTGGAAATCTTTCCTTCTCAGCGATTGTATAAAAGGACTGGTAGAATTGAATAAACCCATTCGCTTTCTTCTTCTTCTTCTTCTTCTTTTTCTCCGAATAAGAAATATGTCGAAGTGTTACAGGAATAATGTTACCGTCAGCACACTGCTTGTTGCCTATATAGTTATTATATCAATGAGTTCATGTCCCTTGGTAACAGAAGCAAGAATTCAGAATTTCTCAGCTATCCAAGGTGTGCGAGTAGTTAAGAAAATGAAATTTTTTGATCCAATTAAATGAAGAACATTAATTTTATATATCCTTCCACCATTTTTATATTTGTTTTTATTGCATTTTTTAATTTTATTAACCTTTGTCTTGAACTCCCAATGACAGAAAGTCTAGTCCAAAAAGTACGACAGAAGCGTTACTCCATCATCGGAGGAGCGTGAGGAAAGTTCCTACGGGTGGAAATAATCCGGTTCTAGCTCCAACTGATCACCATCAGTGAAGTGCTACCAAATATTTCAGTTTTACGGCAATAAACATGTTTTAATAAACCAATTATTAATGTTACCATATAATATATATGCTCTGCAATTCCTTTTTTTTTTTTTTTTTACTTCGAATCTTGGAGACATCAATACCATCTCAATAGAGAAATAATAATATTCAACAAAGTAGAGGTAGAGAAATCATTTTGGTTGATGCGGTGAGTCCTACTCTAGTGATAAGGGTATGATCACTTGTATCCTGCTGGCACTGTAGATACTGATCTTTCTCGATTATTTCAAAGAATTTTTTTTGGATCCCACACATTCTTTCATGATCAAAACGGTAGAAATTGCAAGGTAGTGGGTGGTCAGAGATGGAGCATAATAACAGCTATAACAAGCGTTTATTTGTAATTTGTTGAACCAATATGAGATTCTGAAGAAGCAAGAAGACAAGGTCGAAATGAAAGCATATGCTTCATGACTGAGATTACAGTTCTTTCACGTTCTTGACTTACATGTTGCAGTCATTCAAAGTCCCGGTACGAGCTCCATTTAAACGCAATGACCTATGAAGTACCACCCAATGTTTCAGTTTTATGACAATAAAAGTGTTTTAATAAACCATTTATTAATTTTACCATATAATATGCATGCTCTGCAATTTTTTTTATTTAAAAGTTATAATATTATTATGGAAACAACAAATCTCATTCCATCAACGCATATGTACTAGTAAGTAGTGGCTCTGTCAAATCTGCGAGTATTCTCATGACTGCATATGGTGAAACCAGAAATTTCATTTGATGGGGGCATATGGAGACAACAAACTTTATTAATGCGGCTAGCAAATATGTGAGAACTACGAAACTGAGGGGTTAAAGAGTAAACTTCACCTAGATAAAAGTCATTTTTAAAGCTTTGGGTCCCGGACCTCTCGTAATGCCACTCTTTCTGTGCATGTAGTGCTCATGGAGATATCAGTTATCAGCATATAATTTCAATTATTCTCGTGAATTGCAGTTAAAAATTTATCCTTTAGAATTGAAGTTAAGAATTATTCTTGTTGATTAAATGGTACATCTTCATATGCATATTCATATTGAGTTTTACTCCAAAATGGGATAAGCTCAGTTGATAGACATCCCAAGTCTTATAAAACCTGAAGTAAGCAATATTTGTGTGTTTTTGCTGGTCATTCAATATGCTAAACACATGTAGTTTCTCTTTTTCTTGTTTATCTATTGAAGTTTTACAAAACAAAATTAACTGTGTTGCCCTATGGCTTCACATTTCAATTCCTTAAAACTTTTGTTACCATATGCCTTTAGTTTTAAATATTTGTCCAAGTCTTGCCCATAGTTGCCATTGCTCAATCTGGAAAGGAGAAGATAATGAAGGTAGAAAACCAGGGAATGCGGATTAGGGGGAAAAATTTTAACAATAATAATAGTGAATGAAAGAGAAGGATTGTTTATGGAAGTTTAGGGCTTGTTCGGTATTGTTTCTGAATCAGTATTTTCTCAAAACAAAAATGAGAATGAAAATGATGTTTTACAGTTGTTGTATTTCAAATTTAAATGTGTTTGGTATTATTTTCTGTATCCTGTATTTTAAAACTGAAAACAGTAATATGTGTTCGATAGACATAACTGAGACTGATAAAAACAATAAATATGTGTTCGATAGTACTGTTTTCTAAAATAATTTTTACTAAATAGTTAAGCCATACTTATAGTTAAAAAATAATTGTTTAACTAATACATACACAAACATACCATAAATAATTTAAACAAAATAATTATAAAAAATTACATGATAATAAAATTTTATTATTAGCAGTAATTAAAAAAAGTTCTATATTATCATTATTTTTATACTATAATTAAGATATTACAACACATATGATTTAAACAAAATATTTATAAAAAGTTACGTGATGGACATTTAAGTGTGTAATCAAGCTACATGAAAGTTGCAATTCTATCTGTTATACCATACATCTCTGCAATTCAAATTTCATATCAAATCGTTCATAGAAAAGAATTAAAATAGCATAATAGTTTAATTTACAATATTCACATTTAATCAATAGCAAATACAACAAAAATCAATTATGTACAAAATTAATTAATACCATGGAATCAACCCAATGAAAACAACGTAGTCCAGGGGAAAAAAATGACACAAGACAAACATATATTCTAGTGAAAAAAGTGATGATAAGAATCATCTATAAAAATTTATCTAAGAGGAAGTGTTTCTTGTACAATAAATAGATGGCTGGGATTGAAAGCAATGCCACAAAAATTGCCATGAACACAGCTTTCGATTATGATGCCCTACATCTTGCTCTCTCAAGGTCTCGAGTTTGGGACCATGCCCTTGGTCTTACTTGCTGCGATGGAAGGCCCCGGCACGTTCTCACATGCCATTGTGACTTCATGAAATTCATCCTTCTGATTCAAGGCATTAAATGAAAGATATAGTTTAGAAATTAAAACAAAATTATCATTGTCAGAGGAAATGGAAAATACATGGATCAATGATCGATCATAGAACCACTTTGAAACTACATTTGGGATTCATGTGCTTTTTCAAATGCAATAACTACCTATGAAGTGAGGATTGTTGGTAGACATAAGCTATCAAGTAAAAAGTGTTTGTTTAGCAAACAAGATGCAAAAGCACAATAGTTACAAACATAACATGAAGCCAATATCAAAACTAAAATTATCCAAAACATAGAGTTGAAAATAATATATGGTATATATATACATAGGTTCCTAGTGTATTTCATATCCAATCACAACCATTTTGCTGTAATTTCAATGCATTCAGCAGAAATTAAAATGAAAAATGATCAGATAATAAGACAATAACAAACTAATGCTCTTGGTGTATTATTTATACAGTAAAACTCATAAAGCTTATGCAAGAACCTAGAAAAGATAAACCTGTGATTGTGAAGACATAATGAGAATCAATATTATCATCATCATTGGCATCACTTTCTTAAAAAACTGAGGATGTGCAAGCCCTTTTGTTGTAAAAAATATTAATTCAAATAAGAATCTGCCTATGTTTTTGACATTTGAATTAATCAAGCCTATTTGATAGAAGTCATTCTTTCTATCCCTAGCCAACTCTATTTCAACTTTCAATTATTTACCTGCCATTGCACTATTTTTCAGAATCATCATCCCTCATTCACCCAAATTCTCTGCAACCCAAGTAAATTAATGTGCTTATCTTTTATTCTTGATAACAAGATTTTCCAAAATTGTCATTGCCAACATGTTAACTGCTTCTCAGTATGGAATAATAAAACAAATGAATCATATGAGCTAGCAAACAAATACCAGTTTCTTTGATGATAGCTTCACTGATATTGCAAGCAAAAAAAAAAAAATTCCAACTATTCCAACTGCAAGACACAAACAGGAAAGTAAAAACCAAATCAAACAAATTAACATTTTCTCCTAGACATGTGACACATGATGCTCTTGCTCAACAAAATTACCTTTCAAAAAGTATACAAAAACTCTAGAATAATCCAAAATCCCATTAATACCAAAATCCTCATACCACCAAGGTCACATGACATGCAATGTTCTCTTTTGTAGCTATTAAGTGAAATCCTTGAAATTAGAGCATGACAATTAAAAAAAAATTACCCCATTTGAGGTGTGGAAGCCAAGCCGTTATTGAGTTGAAGAATCTCATGATTATAAGTATAAAAAATCTTGCCAAAAGATTTGATGAACCTGCACTGTAACTTCCTTTTCCATAACTCTGCAACAAAGACACCACCACCAAATCCCATGTCCATAATAAGACACAGAACCAACGGAAAAACGAAACATGTTTTGTTTATTAACAACATTGCCATTTCCACTCTCATTATTTCTCTTACACTACTTTTCTTTTCTTGTTCCGTAAAACGTAGAGACAAATAAAGCTTGGAAATATAAAAATAATGAAATCATATGCACAAGATAAATAATAATTACACAAATTTTATTTAAATAGAAGAATAATACCAGTGAGAGAATTTCGATCCCCAACATATACACTCAGATCTTGATGGGTGTCGAAGCTAGCAAATATAAATACCTACTCCAACAAAATTGTGTATAGTGATTGAGCATGGTCGTGTCCACAGAGATTGGTAATTATTAAATCCTTTTTAAAATGAAAATGTAAATTTGGGGGATTGTTGACAATAATGAAAATCAAATTAAATTAATAAGGATGCAAATTAAAGGTGTAATTCAAAATGGGAAAACTCTGGTTAAAGGAATTAATTCAGCTTTGATTCGACTACTGATCATCGATACAACTACAAATCATTACTGCTTATGAATAGACCGGTTATAGCTACTGAGACACTCTAATAGCCAATCTCTCCTTAATTAGTCGATAACTAAGGTATGACCGTTGGTTATTTCCCTAATCAATAGACAATCCTAGATACGATCATAAGATTTAATCAATTGACAGCCTGAAAAACTAGAGAGACCCAAATCCTAATTAACAAACGCATACGATGGTTCATTTAAATTAGATTATTTATTCCCATAACACAACGCACTGCTATGTTATTTGCCACAAACATCAAAATCTTCATACGATGAATCTTTCAATTGGTAATAGATTAAATTGATAATTAAATAGTGGCCAATTATCTAATTAACAAACATAATCGTGACAATAATTCAGAGAATAAACAAATACCCAAAAAGTAATAAAACAATTAAAAGCACAAGAAAGATCTCACAGTAATGGTGAATCAAAGCTTCATTAACCTTCAACCAGAGAAATAAGTTTAGTTCCTCATGGAGAAAAAAAGAAAACCCTCAAAAAAATAAACACAATTGATAATCCAATTCTAATCCTCCTCCAATCCTTCTTTATCTCCTCTTTTATAGTTCTCTTAAAAAGGATAAAGATAAAAATATCCAAAATCTTATCTAAACTTACAAGAGTAGTAAAAATATAAAACACGTTAAAAAAGAAATAAAAACGTAAGTCCGCAATTGATAGCACGCGCCCACGCCTTATCAACAAACTTCTTCAAAATCGATCGTCACGCGCCCACGCCTTATCGACAAACTTCTTCCTGAAATTAACAATTTCTCCAAGAAGCCATTTCATCCTTAAACATCATCTTATAGCTCAATTTAGCACTAATCAATAGAATTGCACCTACAAAAATAAAACATAAGTAAATCACAACTATTAAGTGCAAAACATTGAATTAAAGGGGGTAAACAATGCAAAACTAATGCATGAAATGCACTATAACAGATCTCGTTATAGGACCAACCTGAGAGAGAGAGTAGCAACGTGCTGGGTCAAGATAGAACAGAGACGCAGAGCATCACCACCACCAACAGACGAAGCATATATGTAGCAATAAAGCAAGAAAGACTAGTCAAGAGTAGCAAAAACACAACGATGGTCGATTTTGGTTGAAGAACCGTGATGGAGGGAGAGAGAGCGGTAATGAATTGTGGTTGAAGAACTGTGATGGGGAGAGAGGGAGAGTTGTGAATTTCGATCGGAATGAGGAGATAAGGCATGGGTTTTGTTTTGCAATTTCTTTTACGATTTCATTTGTGATTCATCTAAGAACGTGTTTAACACGTTCTCAATTTTATAACAATAAAAAGGAATATGAATTATTCGTTTTATAATTCATTTTTGGATCCATCCCTACGAACATGAATTATGTCTCAGACTCTCAAAACAAAAATGAAAACAAGCCCATGAAAATGATACCGAACAGGCCCTTACTATTTTAGTTTTCTAATTTAGGAAATTGATTTTATAATTCAAAAAGAATAAAATTTTGGCCATTCAATAATTTTATTGCCGCTTGTCACACAATTTTCAAAAGATTGGGAAAAAAGGTGGGGCCTAGGGGGGGATCAAAAGAGAATCTATAGCCATCTCCATGCTATGAAAGTACAAAGTTGAGGTTAAATCCTAGTATTTTAAACTACAATACATTTTGCGTTGAATTATAGGGTAAGCTTATCTTACATTTAGTGTAAGAAACAATAATGACGTGACATTTTAAGTAATGTAAAAGCAGCACGTGGCGTAAGGGGGTGAATAAAAAACATGTTGAAACCAGTTGAAACCAATTGCAAAATGTGTCAACGGTAAAGTCAATATCATGCGTTCCTTGTAATAACCGGTTGAACATGCTCTGGCACATATAAATGAAAGTTTCGCAAAGAAAAAGAAAAATTGAAACAGATAAATTTTTAAGTGGTTATCATAAGTTTAGAATCCAAACTCTCATTATCCGTTTATTGAAGGAAGCAACAACTCCCCTCTGAAACGTAATCCGCCAAATATTCCTACAATTTTATAATGAAATTGATTGAACAAAGACTGAAAGAAGGGAAAGAAAACAAAATGTCGGTTTTGTTCTTTTATTACTACTTTGCTTGGAAATCTTTGAAGAGCTACGGTTTTGGGTGAGGGAGTGTTTTGAAAAATTTAAAATTTGTTTCGTTATTGAATTTTTTTTTTTTTTGGAGTAATGAAATGTTTTTAATATTATTGATTGGTTTGTGGATTGGTATTATCATTAAATGAAGATGCTTCAAAATCTTATATGTGCCATATTCATCAAGTGTTCGATGAAATGTCTAAATGGCGTAAGCCAATCATATTGAACATGTTAATTGAGACGAGAAACTAGGACCCTCGGGCACATCAATCTCTTTCTTGATTGCAGTTGGATTTAATTGAGCATTCGTTGCTGTTTTGTCCTCTTCGCTTTCATTTTATCCAATTTTAGTTATAACCATATTTTTTCAATACCAACCGTTGGATGGATTTCTCTTGTTATAGCCCTAACCCGTTTAATTTGTCTGGTGTCCTATAGGTCTTGGAGCAGTTTGGAACACTGCAAAAGTAGAGCCGGGTTCCATAGTTGCTGTTTTTGGCCTTGGGACTGTTGGCCTTGCTGTAAGTAGTCAATATAACTTTCTATTTTGTTCGTCGTCATCTCCCCGTTATCTTTATTTTTTTAATTATTTGACCTTGGAATGGTATCTTGTAATTATGTTCTTGTGCTGATGCCACATTGTTTAACATATTAATTTCATTTTAACTTGGTAGGTCGCAGAGGGTACAATGGCAGCTGGAGCTTCACGTATTATTGGTGTAGATATTGATCCAAAAAAGTTTGATAGAGGTACGTCATGTGTATCATCAAGTAAATACCATTTATGATTTGGTATTCATGCAAAAAATAGTTGTCTTTTCCTATTTGGCGATGTCGGGTTTCAAGTTGTTTCTTGTGCTTCTGTTACTTTTATTAATAATTTTCATCTCTCTTTTGCTATGGCTAGTACTTATATTTGCAAATTGAACCTGCAGCAAAGAATTTTAGAGTTACCGAATTTGTAAATCCCAAGGACCATGACAAACCCATTCAGCAGGTCCTTGTTGATCTCACGGATGGTGATGTTGACTATAGTTTTGAGTGTATTGGCAATGTCTCTGTGATGACGGCAGCTTTGGAGTGCTGTCACAAGGTCAGTGGTGCCTGAATTTGTATCAAAGAATGATGTGTAAATGGTAGAACACTTCTGATATGCTCAAAACTTTCAGGGCTGGGGAACATCAGTTATTGTAGGTGTTGCTGCATCAGGTCAGGAAATATCCACTCGTCCTTTCTAGTTGGTGACTGGTCGTGTTTGGAAAGGAACAGCTTTTGGTGGTTTCAAGAGCCGTTCACAAGTGCCTTGGCTTGTAGACAAGTACATGAAGAAGGTAAATGCAATGTAGTCTGTTTTTAGTTTTGCATTGCTCCATAATTTTAGTTGAGGTTATGCATATTTTTCTCCTCCTTTTCTTTGTAGGAAATTAAGGTTGATGAGTACATAACTCACAATATGACTCTTGGGGAGATCAACGAGGCATTCCATCATATGCATGGAGGGGACTGCCTACACTGTGTGCTTAAAATGCAGGATTGAGAGGATCTACTGAGGCCTGCATTAGTTCATATGAAATGGTATATTTTGGCGTTTACATGGAAATTGCATCCTTTTATGTACACACTGTGAGTGTGTGGAGAAAACTACTCTAATGTGAGATAGTTTGGCATGTGTTGCGGCAAAAATGTTTTTTATTCAACTTTATTAAGTAGCACATTGCCAAAGACTTGCACTACAATAATAAATGCTGGCCAGTGTCTTTTGTGCAGCTCTTGCAGTATGTTTACTGAATCTTATCTATGAACTATCTGCTGCTGCAGTAGCTTTCAGAATAACATGTATGGATCTCTTAAGGTTGTCTGGTGTTTTTAACCAAATTCCATATGATAATTTTACCCGCCTTGTGGTGCGGAGGTTTTTTTCAACTCAATCACAAGTCTTGATCTGCTTTTACATGTAATAATTTAAAAATAAACTCTCTGTTTCAGTAACGAAATTCCTTTCTTGATGTTCATATTTTAAACAAAAGAAGAATACACAACCGCTGCTGAACCTAGTTATAAATTATGTTCATTGGCTGATTAAAGGAAATAACAAACTTTATCTGGCAAGGCCTCTTTGATTCCAGATACCAAATTTGCGTAATTATAACTTTCACCACTATTTCTTGTTAAATCTGTACATGATGTTACTCTGTTAGGCATAGCATGTTGCTATTAATGAGAGAAGTATCGATCATGACGAGCTGAAATATTCAGACAAAATTTCAGAGTTTGTTTATATCTTAAAAACAATTTCTCTAAGAAACTCATTTTACTGTACACGATGAATAAAATTATGCTTAGAAACCTGAATATCAATCTGTTGTGCGCGGAATGCAGAAACAAGTGCACCAAATAATTAGAAAAATAAAAAGACACAGGAATTTAACGTGGTTCGGCAATTATGCCTACGTCCACGGGAGCAAGAGAAAAATAATTGTATTACTAACAATTATTTGAGTACAATATTTGAGTAACAAATCTCACTCTCCAGAACCCAAATACACCCAGTACTCTCACATGCACTTGAAAGGAAATGCCTCTCAATTGCTCACACTCTCCGATTGCTCTCTCCAAACAATTCACTTGAATTGCTCTAAGCTTTGTAATGCTTCTCACAAATATTTTGGGATGCTCCAGCTCTTGATTTGCACTTCTATTTATAGCAAAATAATGGTCAAGAAAATCAACAATTTCAGCCCTTAAATTGTGGCTTCAATTTGTCAATCAACTTTTGTCAATCTCAAGTGTCAAAAGTTGTGGGCTATTGTTTCCATTTTCTTCAATTTGCTACCAAAAGTCTTCAAATTGCTAGCACCAAAGTCAAGCACCAAATTCGGTCTTTTTTTCAACAATTCTCCACCTCGGTGAAGATTTGTCAAAATCTGAGCCGACTATCAACGAACCATCATCCCCAAAGTGACTGTATCTTTATGACTGCCTACGTACCCAAAATCTGGGATCAAGCCAACCGTAGTTCTCAATTCTCCAAACTCAACACATTCGAAGAATTTGAATTAGTTTCAAGCAATGTTGAAACTTAATTCCAGAAATCACCTTCACAACATATCGATGGGTTATCCTTAGTATTGACCTTTTTCAATAACACATCACCGCCGATAATCTCTCGACATAATGATATTTCACATCTATGTGTTTCGTCCGAGCATGATACGTTTGATTCTTTGCAAGGAATATTGCACTTTGATTGTCACAGAACACCTTAATGTTCTCCTGGATTACTCCCAAATCACCTAGCAAGCCTTTCAACCAAATAGCTTCCTTTACAGCCTCAGTTGCTGCCATATACTCTGCTTCCGTAGTGGACAGAGCAATTGTCGATTGTAGAATCGACCTCCACTGATCGGACTTCCACCCAATGTGAATACATAGCCCGTTGTTGATCTTCGCTTATCTAGGTCTCCAAAAAATCGAATCACAATACCCAACACATTGTTGACCACAATCTTTTTTATACAATAACCCAACATCAACTGTCCCATACAAATATCGAAGAATCCACTTTACCGCAAGCCAATGGTCTTTACCCGGATTATGCATGTATCTGCTAACCATACTAACGGCTTGAGAAATATCGGGCCTTGTACACACCATCGCATACATAAGACTACCCACAGCACTTGCATATGGAACACGAGCCATGTAGTCGCGTTCCTCTTGGGAGGAAGGACATGAAGAAGAGCTTAATTTGAAATGAGGAGCTAGAGGAGTACATACCGATTTAGTTTTGTCATCCATGCCAAACTTCTCTAGCACCTTCCTCAAATAAGACCTTTGAGTTAACCACACGCTTCCATTCTTCTTGTCTCTATGTATCTCCATCCCAAGTATTCTCTGTGCATTTCCCAAGTCTTTCATCTCGAACTCAGAAGCCAACTGCTTCTTTAGTATCTCAATCTCACCTCTATTCTTCGAAGCTATAAGCATATCGTCGACATAGAGTAACAAATAGATGAAAGCTCCATCTTGTAGTCTTCTAAAGTAAACACAGTGATCATGTTCACTTCTGATGAATTTCTGCCCTTGTATGAATTGATCAAACCTCTTGTACCACTGTCTTGGTGATTGTTTTAATCCGTACAAAGATTTAATCAATCTACACACATGATTCTCCTTTCCAGCAACTTTGAAACCGCTAGGCTGAGTCATATAGATTTCTTCCTCCAAATCTCCATGTAAGAATGCCGTCTTCACATCTAATTGAGCCAACTCTAGCTCATATTCAGCTATCAAGGCAAGTAGGATACGAATGGAAGTATGTTTCACAACTGGAGAGAATACTTTATTATAATCAATACCTTCCTTCTGAGCATAACCTTTTGCCATAAGTCTTGCCTTGTATCGAAGAGTTGATTGATTTAGAGGTCCTTGCTTCTTAGTGTATACCCATTTATTGCCAATAGCCCTTTTTCCCTTAGGTAACTCCACGAGTTCCCAAGTCTGATTTTGATGAAGAGATTTTATCTCTTCCTCCATGGCTAACTTCCACTGATCACTTTCACTCTTTGCGTAATGCTTCACCAAAAGTGTTGGGGATGTCATCATCAATAACTCGGAAGTGCATAGGCTACCACCATATCTTTAGTAAGCCACCCGGTTTCTTTATCACTTTTTTTTGCCTCCTTGTTGCTATAGACTCATTTTCATCTTCTACATCTTCTTCGATTGTTTCCTCCTCTTGTGGGACATCAACAAAACAACTTCTTCTTCAACTTTTGGGGCTACCTCCAAAGTTGAACTCTTATCGATGTAGAACTAACTCCAGTACATATGGAGTTGCATCAAACTCCACCCACCGCAATCCCTCTTTGGTCGTGTTCTCCACTGCCGAGAACTTGAAGCCTTCAATATAGAAGCTTCATCAAAAGTAACATCTCTGCTATACACAAACTTTTTATCTTCGAGATCCCAAAGCTTGTAGCCTTTAATTCCACCTTTGAATCCCACAAAGATAGCTTTCTTTGCACAGGGATTGAGCTTATCATTCTTTACATGATAATAAGCTAGACACCCAAACACACGAATGGAATCATAGTCTTGTGCATGCTTTCCAGACCACATTTCCATAGGAGTTTTACCTCCAATTGCAGCAGAAGGCAACCGATTTATTAAGTGACTTGCGTAGCTTACAGCCTCAGCCCAAAACTTTTTATCTAAACCAGCATTAGATAACATACAACGTACTTTCTCCAGTAAAGTACGGTTCAAACGCTCAGCCACACCATTCTGTTGCGGAGTATGTCTCACCGTGAAATGTCTTTTTATACCTTCATTCTGGCATACTTGCAAGAATGGATCAGAAGTATATTCACCCCCATTATCAGACCGTAATACTTTGATCTTTTTGCCAGTTTGAGTCTCCACCAGTTTCTTCCATTTCACGAAAATCTCTAGAACCTCATCCTTTGCTCGCATGGTGTACACCCACACACGTCTAGAGAAATCATCAACAAATGAAACAAAATAATGGCTTCCACCAATTGATGCAGTCTTGGTTGGTCCTCATACATCACTGTGAACATATTCAAGGATCTCACGAGTATTGTGATTAGCTGTACTAAACTTGACCCTTGTTTTCTTGTGTACTACACAATGCTCACATAAATTTAATTTACAGGTTTTGGTACCTTTTAAAAGTTCATGCCTCATCAAAGTTTGCAAAGACTTCTCTCCAGCGAGTCCCAATCGTGCATGCCATAGCTTGATAGTGTCACTATGCGCCTCAGCAACATTAGCTTCATTAGTTGTACATCCCTTTAAATAGTACAAATTATGACACCGGACACCTTGCAAAATCACCATAGCTCCATATGTGAACTTCATTTTGCCATCTTCAATGGTAACTTTGTAGCCTTTAGCTTTTAGAGTACCCACAGAAATTAGATTTTTCTTTAGAGCTGGAACATATCTAACCTCTTTTAACTCTCTGACCATTCCATCAAACATCTTTAGTCGAATTGTCCCTATCCCCATTGTGCGACAAGGTTGATCATTTCCCATCACAACTGCACCGGATTCTAAACTATGAAAATCCGTAAACCATTCATTTACAGGACATAAATGATAGGTTGCTCCAATATCAAGTATCCACTCATCCGAACTAGCCACATACGTTGTAGGTGTAATGCTTAGTGAATAATTAGAGTTTTCATCTTTGTATGTCATGTTCGCTACTACTGGTTTCTTTCCATCTCTCTTCTGAGCCTTCAGACAATCTTTCCTCCAATGGCCCTTTTCATGACAAAAGGCACACTCATCCCTAGCTATATTTCTGCTTCTTGACTTAGACCGAGAGTTCTTTCCACAATGCTTCTTCTTTTTCTCCATCGCCTTTCCTTTGGCTAACAAAGCTTCAGACGATGTTCTTTCAGAATGTTTATCATTATTTCGAATTTTCAAATTGGTTAATGTTGTGCAGACATCTTTAAAACAATCACGTTTTTCCCATATAACAATGTAGTCACAAAGTGGCTATATTCTTCTAGAAGTGACTGCAGCAGAATCACAGCTTTGACTTCATCTTTTATATCTTCATCAAGATTCTTTAAATCAACAAGTAACTTTTCAAATCTTGAGACATGGTCGTGCATTGACACCCCAGGCTTCATTCGAAAGCCATATACCTGGCTCATTGCACGGAGGTGATTTTCGGGACTTTTTAGCAAGTACTTTTCTTCTAATGTACGCCACAAAGTCATCGCGCATTCCTCATCTTTCACTAGGTATTTCACTTCCTTGGTCAAGTAAGATCTGATTTGACCACATTTTTATTCATACGATCCCAAATTTCTACGTCATACAAGTGTCTTTTATTTTTTAGAACAACGTTAAGATCAATTTGAATAAGGGCATCCATAACTTCGCGTCTCCACATGCCGAAGTTGATTTTCCCGTCAAAATTTTCAACATCGATCTTCTGGCCCCAACAATAGGTCTTTGAAAGCGATTTGACAATTCCTCCTTCCACCTCGAATCGCTCCCGGAATAGTCTAGGTAGATCTGTCCCCACTTCTGAAAGTTTCATCTTCTACCATTTTCTCAACGAACTATTCCTACTTGAAAAACAATCTCTATGATGTTTATTTCGTGTAAATAAATGCACCAGGAAAGTTTCCAAGAGAATGAAGAGGTCACAACGATCCCACTTCAAACCCAGACTCCTTAGACTCTTATCGTCTTGTTGACAGAACTTTCCTAGACATGCAAAAATACACACTACTTACAATAGATTGTCTCCCAAGTACAAATGGTCATCTTCACCGTATTTATGAACAGTATTGTATTTATAAATAGTACCGTATTTGTGAATAATACCGTATATGAACAGTATCGTATTCCCCAAGTACGAACCTTCAGCTCTGATACCAATTGTTGTGCGCGGAATACAAAAACAAGTGCACCAAATAATTACAGAAAAATAAAAGACACAGGAATTTAACGTGGTTCGGCAATTATGCCTACGTCCACGGGAGTAAGAGAAAAATAATTGTATTACTAACAATTATTTGAGTACAATTTTTGAGTAATAAACCTCACTCTCCAAAACCCAAATACACCCAGTACTCTCACATACACTTGAAAGGAAATGCCTATCAATTGCTCACACTCTCCGATTGCTCTCTCTTAACAATTCACTTGAATTGCTCTGAACTTTGAAATGCTTCTCACAAATGTTTTTGGGATATTCTACAAATGAATTTGGCTTCTCTATTTATAAGCATGATGGATGCACTATTGCACCAAATTCGTTAACAAATGCACGCGGCTCTAACCTTGGTCAACTTTTGTGGCTTATGCATGTAGCTTTGGTGGCCACCGAATCATGTGGCCTTTTGACTTTTCAACATTCTCATGACTGCATATGGTGAAACCAGAATTTTCATTCGATGGGGGCGTATGGAAACAAAAAAATTTATTAGCGCAGCTGGCAATATGTGAGAACTATAAAACTGAAAAGGTAAAGAATAAAATTACCTAGATAAAGGTCATTTTTAAAGCTTGGGGTTCCAGGACCTCCCATAATTCCACTCCTCTGTACATGTATTGGTCATGGAGATATTAATTATCAACATATAATTTGAATTATTTTTTTGGATTGGAGTTGAGAATTTATCCTTTAGATTTATCAATTATAATCATTTCAACAAATAACAGATAAAGAAGTGCCAACAGCCCTAGGGCTTGATAGTTTTCTTTGACTGACTAGTTGAGTTCGAATCTTTGAGAGGTAGGGGGTGAAAAATGGATTTGAGCTTTGCCCAACATCTTACTTATTTATTTTTTAAAAAGAAGTTCCTAAAGTTATAACAATGAAAATATTTTCCAGCATGATCAAAATCAAATCATGTTGATGCTCTTTCTGATCATTGAGCAGACACGTGGATACTTGGTCGCTTAATTGATAAATCCATTTAGGCTTACATAAGTAGTTTATAGTTTAAACTGCTCGCTTATATGGAAAAATAGTTTTTTCTTCCATTTATCTACAACTTTATAAATTATTAAGAAGACATAAAAAAATGGAAATACATAAATTCTGAAAGAAAAATGTGAAACTAGAGCATATACACTTCTGAGGAAGGGAAAATCCACCAACCAATTATTTGGCAAAATTAATGATTTTTCTAAAATATGAAAACCTACTACAACACCCTGATAATTATATTGTTAATGAGTACACTTTTTGAAGGCCTAGAAAATCGACCTTTTTATAATGAATATCTGATAGTTGAAAACGTTGAAGATATTATCCACGTCAGTTACTGGGCTAATAATATAAGTTTTAGACAATGTTCAACTCTTGAACAGCTTTTAGGTATGAATTAAGTTTAGGAGTTTTATAGAAAAAAAATACATGCATTTTAATGCTAAATTAAATATAATCCTATTAACCTTAGGGGAGTTGATGTAGGGTGTTGATGGTGGTGCTTTTGCATGGCATTACAAAGACCATTACTTCTGAAAAGGACGTAAAGTTCATCAACAAGTTTTGGCGTCATCTCTAGGATAAGTTTGGCACACAATTGCAATTCAGTAGTGCTTCCCATCCACAGGTAGATGGCAAACGAAAGTAGTCAATTGAACTTTGGGCAACATGTTATGCTGTGTTGGTGATTACAAGCAACAAAACGTGGAAGCTGCCTTACCTTAGGTCGAGTTTGCTTACAATAGCATGGTGAATCATTCTACTGGCAAAACCCCTTTTGGGATTTTGTATGCTTGTTCCCCACACCGAGTTTGTGACTTAGCTATTATACCCTCAGTAATTGGAGTTGGAGAAAGAAAAGTTGCGGATAATGCAGTAGAAAGGGCTCTATAGATATATGCTAAGGTACGAGCTCACTTGGAGGCTACCAATGCCAACTACAAGGCTGAAGCAGACAAACACTGTCATAAGAAAGTATTTGTAGAAGGTGACTTAGTGATAGCATATCTGCAGCAGAGTCATTTTCTTAACATTTGCACTAAATTAGAGAAGCCCAAATGTAGACCATTTCGAGTGGCATGGAAAATCAATGATAATACTTATGTGCTTCAGTTACTGGACAAATGGAACATCTCTCACACTTTTTATTGTGGTTAATCTGTTCCATTATCATTCAGATAATGAGAAATTGTACAAGCCAAACTTGAGGATGAGTTCTTTTCCAAGTGTGAGTGGACTGATGTAGGGTGTTATATGTCACGAGCAAAGTACTTTCTAGAAGCTATAACTTGGGCTATAAATGTTCATTTTCGTTATATAATATATCGTTTCAAAGCTTGCAATGAGACAAAAAAAACCTAAAATTGCCTAAGCCGTTATGCCCCATGATCGAGCTAGAAATTCTGCTTCTTTCCTTATTATTTTCTAGTTTTAATATTTTTTCCCATTTATTCTAATTCTTCTAGGATTTTTATCTTTTTTTTTTCTAGAACTCAGATTTGCATGATGTTTGTTTTCCTTTTCTTATTTTAATTAAAAGAATTTAATTATCATATTGTGTTTTAGATTTGCCTATTTTGGTAAATTTACAATATTCAACTTTCAATAAAAATTTATTATTATTTAGAAACCTAATTTCTTTTATCAGCAAACTCAATAATGTTTTTGTTTAATAGGAGTTTTGAAATTTTCCAAAACAAAATATGGTTTTGGCTGTTTAGAAAAGAGAAATCCTCGCTTATTTTGTCAATAAAGAGCACCACTTCACAGTAATTAATACAAAAGCTGAATATAAAACAAAAACTACGCATTCTAAGGAATTTTCCCATTTTGTACCATCCACAATAAAATCAAGCCTCCATACAGAGATTCATTCTTTGTATTTGCTTGTGGAGTCCTATTTCCTCATCATCAAACAATTAATTTGCACTCCAGAGTTTGTGATTTGAAACAAACATCCTGTAAAGTCTTTTCCTTTCTTCGTGTTTTACCATTCAATCAACTAAATTACACCCACGATTTTAACTTTGAACTGATAATAAAAATATTATCATATTGAAAATATGATGGCAGAGAACTTCGTGTTTTAAACCGACTATATGCATCATTAACTTCGTGTTTTACCATTCAATCAACTAAACTCAATAATGTTTAAACCGACTGGATTATCTTATTCAAATGACTGAAATACCCTTACTCATATATGCATCATAAATCATAAATAACGGTTAAAATTCAATATTATGAAGGTAGAGAACTCGACGACCTGTGTGATAGAAATGGTAAAACTAGGTTCTTGCTGATGTAGAACATTAACTAGGGATTAGGGAACATTAGACAATTGATAATCGGGGAGAAAACTTCACAAGTGCTGACAGAGATGGTTGGGCTCTTGTTCAAAGCTTGGAAATTAAAAGCCGAATTTTTTTTTTTGTTTTCGTTTCGTTTTCTTTTTTCTTTTTTCTTTTTTTTTAAAAGAGAATTTACTAGTTGTAACATATGCACCGAAATTATTTAATTGAGTGCGATGTTATTTTTAATTTTCGTCGTAAATTTTCTTTTTTGAATGTCCGATTGTTAAAATCGTTATGAGAAATCAGTCGCAATTATTAAAATTGATAGCGCTTGAAATGATTTAAATTTGTCGTACATACAATCAAGACATTTCAGACGCGATTCTATACTCGTGTAATCGGACTTTTATTTTGGCGCTCAGGTCCGGATTTAGTTTTAAAAAAAAAAAAAAATTTTCTCTATTACTATAAATGGAAAGTCATGAGAGAGAGAGAGGGATTTTACTTTCCAAAAATAAAATAAGAGAGATAGAGAGAGAGAGGACCCGTCAACCTGCGATCCGTGCCCGACCCGCGACCAAGACCCGGTCGGATCTCGGGTTTCCGACCACCATTTCAGTCGAGCTTGGTACCAATCTGAAGCTCGTGAGCCGCCGGTTCTATCCCTGCCATTTTTGTCACCGGAAACCGACCATAACGCCGACAAACAGACCCGAAAACTCGCGGCCAAGACTTGTTTTGCTCGCCGTTGATTTCACCGGATTTGGGCCGATCCACCACTTGGATTTTGTTCCTCAGCTTCCCCTCATCGTTTCCCGACCAACCCCGTCACCTGAAACGTCGGATTGCCGCCGGTCGACGCCGGAAAGCTAACGATTTTTGGGGTGATAGATCTGCTGTTACCACCGCGCGTGGGAGGTCACCACCGGTACCATTGGACTCACCGAGGCCAGATCTAGCAGACCTGAGCTTCCCGTCGCCGTTGAAGGAGTTTCAGTCACCGTTGACCGTTAGGGGCAAATTGGTAAATTCATAAAATTTTAGGGCATTTCTGTAATTTTTAAATAAGTGGACATTTTGGTAATTTTAGGTCAAGGCATTTAGGTAATTTAAGATTTCGAGGGTAATTCAGTAATTTACGTCGTTAGGGGTATTTTGGTAATTTTATTATTTTTTGAGGATAATTTTATAAATTCAAAACTCGTGGATATCTTTATAATCAGAATTGAGGATAGTTTGATAATATGTGATTTCAAGGATAATTTGATGAATTTTGATGTCCAGGCTATTTTAGTAATTTTACGAATTCAAGAATATTTTATTACGAATAAATACCATTTCGAATATATTTGTTATAATTCGTGATTATGATTAGTAATTTTGTTATTTCCTCAAATTAGGAGGATCCGTGAACGAAAATCAACCCGTGGACGTTGTCGATACCGAGTTCGGACACCGTCACTGTGAGTGGAATATACAAAAGCTATTTTCATTGTGGTTTATTATAATTTTAAAATATGGTTAAAGCATATTTACGAGATTAATTTTAAAGGCATCGATTTAATGATTTTATATAAATGGATTTTATTACGTTTTGGTATTTATTACGAGAAATATGTTTGATTAATGATTTTAGTTACCGATTTTGAATATGCATGATAATATTTTAAAGAAAAGAAAGGCAGATTTAAGAGATATTAAATGAAAAAGGAAATGAGATTTCGAATGAGATTTTGGATGAGATTTCGAATGTGATTTTAGATGAGATTTCGGATGAGATTATATGTTTATGTATGTGTACAAAGATATATGAATATGAGCATAATGATCGTTTTTAAAATCATTAGACAGTACCCTCCCCCTTCAGATACAGTGATACAGATGAGATGAGATATGAATGTGGTATGATAAATACAGAGATACTGGAAATGAGATACAGATAGTACATATGAGATACAGGCTTTTGGGGCCCGTCTGAGTACACATAGAGGCTTTGGGCCGTGTACTCGGGCGACTTTGTCTTTTGGGGACGAGATTATGCATGCACAGATATGATGAGATATGAGATGATATGTTTCGATCTATCCATGCAGCTCCGGGGCGTGGCGGTACCCCGATAGTACGTCATTGCCCGTCCGTCGAGGTCCGGATATGATGAGATTATTTCCCCTGGGTACTTGTTTGGTGATAGTTTTTTGTATTTCGATATTGATGTTATAAGTATGATGAATTTTCATTGATTTATACAGTATATTTGCGATATCGTTATTTGAGTACATACATTTGATTTAATAAGCTATTTAAGTTTTTGTGATATTTTAATGGGTTGGTATTTTAATATGATTTATTAATTTGTAGTAAAATTATGTTGAAAAACTACTATCCACTCACTGAACTCACTGAGTTTTATACTCATTTCATTTTTATTATATTCCCCCCCCCCCTCAACAGGAGATTCGTAGGTACAACAGTAGACCCAGTCACAATAGTTATTTTCAAATTTATGGCCACGTTATGATGTTAGAAGTTATCGATTGATTTATCGAAATATTTTGGGATTGTAATTTGTTACCTTTCGGAGATTGCGGTTAGCATATGTATTTTATTTGATATTGAATAATTGAGTGATTTGGTATTTTTGGTTGAGATAATTGATTGACGAAGTTGGTTGTATTCAAAATTATTTGGGAGTGCATGGTTTATAATTTTGTAGATTTGGCGGTGTAATAATATAGGGGAGACTCTGCCGAATTTTTCGGTAGAATCCTGATTAATCGGATTACGTCAGAAAGATTATATGAAAATTTGGGCAGACTCGCCCTGAGATTTCGGGGCGGGTCGTGTCCCTAGCAATTAATAATTTTGACTTATACAAGTCAAAGCTTGATTGTATAAAAGGAAATCTTTCCTTCTCAGTGATTGTATAAAAGGATTGATAAAATTGAGTAATCGCCATTCTTTTTTTTTTTTTCTTTTTGTCAAATAAGTAATATGTCAAAGTTTTATAGGAATAATGTTCCAGTCTGCACTTTGCTTGTTGGCTTTATAGTTATTAACTTATTATATCAATGAGTTCATGTCCCTCGGTAATAGAAGCAAGAATTGGGAATTTCTCAGCTATCCAAGGTGTGCAACTAACTAAGAACATGAAATGTTTTTATCCAATTAATTGAATAACATTAATTTTATATATCCGTCAACTATTTTTATATTTTTATATTTTATTTTATTGCATTTTTAATTTAATTTTAACCTTTGTCTTGAACTCTCGATGACAGAAAGTTTAGTCCATAAAAGTACGGCGGAAGGGTTACTCCATCAGAGGAGTCTGAGGAATGTTCCTTCACGTGGAAATAATCCAGCACAAGATGTATCTCCACACACTAACTACGAAATTGCAAGGTGGGGGGTAGTTAGACGTGGGTCATAATGATAGCTAGTAACAAGCATTTATTTGTAATCTGTTTAATTGAACCAAAATGAGATTGTGAGAAGCAAGAAGACAAGGTCGAAATGAAAGCATATACTTCATGACTTAATAACATTCACTTGCTGGTTTTTAACCATGTTGATGAAAATTTAAGACATAAACGCGTACGTATAACTAATTGAAAATTTTAAGATACAAGTCACATATATATGCCATGATTTTATTGAATTGTTGTACGAATAACATGATTCAATGAAGATAGTCTAAATTTTCTAGAGAAACGAAATACGAAGACATAGGGTAACCTAGTTAATTTAATATTGTAAAACTTCAATGGGCAAACAATAAATCAATAATGATCGATGATATTCAATCAAGTAATATGTTTATGTTTAATTGATCGGATTTAATAAGATTTCAGATGTCTATAATTAATCAAATCAATATTGTTGAGACCACATGGAGATTATTGATGACTTATTTTGTTTGTTTTAGTTAAACGAATCAACGTGTGTGTGTGTGTATGTATGTATGCATGCATGTATGTATGTATGTATGTATGTATGTATTCCCTTGGATCGATGTCTTCACAATATTACCAAAAACTAACAAATATTGATTTTGTATGTAAAATTGGTGTGACCGTGAGTCGGATCTATCCCGATCGAAATTTCTAGTTTATGCTGCGAGAGGCTGAATTAACCCAATTGAGCTCATCCCATTGGAATTACAATTGAAGTGACACACATGATCCCTTGAATTTATTGAAACTACAAATGATGTGATACATGTGATCCTATGAATTATTGGAATAACAGATGATGTGATACACATGATCCCATTGGCAATGATGATTACGCAGTTACATGCATGGAAAATGTAGCAATAAGTCTAAGAGACTAAGATTGCACTTCTTTCACGTTCTTGACTTACATGTTGCATTCATTCAAAGTCCCGGTACCAGCTTCATGTTTCACGTTCTTGACTTACTTGTTGCATTCATTCAATGTCCCGGTACCAGCTTCATGTTTCACGTTCTTGACTTACTTGTTGCATTCATTCAATGTCCAGGTACAGCCCGATTTAAACGCAATAACCCATGAAGTACTACCCAATATCTCAGTTTTATGACAACAAATATGTTTTAATAAACCAATTATTAATGTTACCATATAATATATATGCTCTGTAATTCTTTTTTTTTTTTTAAGTTATAATAATGGGGAAACAATTACTACTAAGTAGTGGCTCTTTCAAATATGTTGAGTATTCTTGTAACTGTGTATGGTGAAACTAGAATTTTCATTCGATGGAGGCATATGGAAACAACAAACTTTATTAACAGCTGGCAAATACGTGAGAACTATGAAATTTAGGGGGTAAGAATATAATTTACCTAGATAAAGATCATTTTTAAAACTTGGGTCTAGGACCTCCCATAATTCCAATCTTTGTTTATGCATTGCTCATGGAGATGTCAATTGTCAGCATATACTTTGAATTATTCTTGTGAATTGGAGTTTAAGAATTATTCTTGTTAATTACATGGCACATATTCATATTCATATTCATATTCATATTGGGTTTTACTCGAAAATGAGATAAGCTCAGCCGATAGACGTCCCAAGTCTAATAAAACCTGTAGTAAACAATATTTCCGTTTTTGCTGCTCAATCACACATGTACTTTCTCTTTTTCTTGTTTGTCTACTGAAGTTTTACGAAACTGACTTAACCATGTTACCCTATGGCTTCATATTTCGATTCCTTATAACTTTTGTTACCCTGTGGCTTTAGTTTTTAAATATTTGTCGAAGTCTTGCCCGTAGCCGCCATTGCTCGATCTCGGAAGGAGAAGTCGATCAAGGTGGACTAGGAAAAAAAAAATAACAATAATAGTGAATGAAGGAGAGGACTTTGGTTTGTTCGTGGAAGTTTACTATTTTACTTTTCCAATTTAAGAAATTGATTTTGTAAAACAAAAACAATAAAATTTTGGCCAATCAATTATCTTATTGCCACTTGTCTCAAGATTTTCAAAAATTAAAAATGAGATTAGAAGACCTGAATCCAAATTGAAAAGAAATAGCCATCTTCGCACATATTAAAATGCAAAATTGAGGCTAAATCGCAGTATGTAAGCTAGATTGTAGTGTTGAATTATATTTGTAAATCAACGGAAATTAGTTTAGATCATATGAATCACAGATACAGCTAGATAACATTAATTATATGTCAGGGCTCGGCCACCTTACATAAAATGTAAGATATAGCTCTTGTAAAACAAGTCAAGCCAGCCCCTGTTTAATTTTCTTCTCCATCACTGCCCGCCCTCTGTAAAGCAAATAATTACTCAAGTTCCGACTCCAAATTTACAAACATTCCCCACAATCCATTTTCAGCCTTTAATGTTTAATCGATATACTGCAATCAAATAAGATGAATTAAAGAGGAGATTTTGGCCTATTTTATGTGAATGAGTAAGAGATAACTCTTGACATACATATTTGGTCCTTCTCGCCAAGCGTATTTATTGATTATGAAATCCAAATCTCCGTTGCCTGCAATCAGGTTTCTAATTATATATATGTTAAAATTGGTACAATAAATTAAAATGGTTGAAATTGCAAGGTGAGGGGTTTGCAAAGATGGGGCATAATAGCTAGTAACAAGCATTTATTTGTAATTTGTTTAATTGAACCAAAATGAGATTGTGAAGAAGCAAGAAGACGTTGTCGAAATGAAAGCATATACTTCATGACTTAGTAACATTCACTTGCTGGTTTTTAACCATGTTGATGAGTACCAGCAGCTTGTACAGGGGATGGCGGCGTATTAGGAATGGGCCTGAGGCTCCGCCGGCTTAAACGTTCCATCATACCCTGACGGATTAAACTTCCTGTCATTGAGAGTCCAAAGACAAGAACAAAATTAAAGCTGAAAGACAAAATAAAGAAATGAAGAAATAAATAAAATCAATGGAGGCATACTGCATCATAAAATCTGAAAAATGAAGCCGTAAAGATTTGCACCTTGTATTGCCGCAAATTCGGGTATTCTTGATTCTATCGATAGAGGCCATGAAGTCATTGAGAAGATTATACAGACTACAATCAAAGCACAGACACTGGCATTTCTGTGGCACCTCAACATTCTGCTGTACAACAAATATGTTCAGATATATACCAAATAAGTGAAATGAGTCTCTTGCTTTAAAATTTTATTTGATTACCCCTAACATCAGACCTCTAATAGAGATCACTGTTAAAGAGATAATGCAGCGTGCAGAAATCGGAATGCACAAATGCCTCGCTACATATAATAACCTTATAATTTCCTTTTTCATCATTTTGGTTGATGACTTTCTTCATACTATCTAGAGAGTCAACAATACTAAGAGGGAAGAAAAATCAAAATTCAGACTTTGAACATCCAAGTCAAAGAAAAGAAAACACACTTTATTTCATAAATTTTTTTGTTAAATTCATTTTCCTGAGATACAATGTGAAGTCAAATCTTCGCTTCGGTTGACTATTCAACCCACCAAAATTGCTCTGTTTTCTTTGTTATCATTTTGGAAGTTCATTAACATAAAAATATAAAGCATAACTGTTTGATTACACATTAACGCTGGTGTTTCATGAAACTGTGTATAGAAGTACCCAGCCTGTGCATGTGCAAGCAATTTACATTCCTTGGGCCCGGTGGCAAAAAAATTCAAAGAATACGGAAAGATGATCTAACTGCTGCTGCACATTATTTTCCTTTCTTGATGGTTTTAGAATCACTGGAATGTCTATTAAATGAAACAAAATAAATACTGGCCAGGCTCTGCCAAAAGCATTTACACACTGACAGTTGTAGAAAATTCCACATAATTTTAGAGAGACAGTAGAAAAAAAAATCTTTAAACGTCATAAAAAAGGCTTCATTATGTGAGTATTAAAACACAAAAATACGGCTATATGGGTGCAATTTGGAGAATTGAATTTGTCATGCTAACTGACCCACTTAGTTCAAAGTATTTTAAAACAAGTATCATCGGTCCTTTAATTAAGTCATCCAACTGGGTGATGGAAAGGAATCTTGGGTACTTACACTAATGGCATTGACTAATCACACAAATAGTCTGATATACATGAAACTGAGGTCTTGATCCCACAAACAAGGGTAAATGAAACACTTTAGTAAACAAGCTGCTGTATGCAGAAATAGTGACCGCAGAAGCAGTCTAAATACATGAAAAACAAGTTTAAATAACATAAAACTTGCTGAATGCATTATAGAAATTTACATCCCAGAGTTTCTTTGATCAACCTAGACAACCCAACCATTTCGGAAGCAATAGTTTCCACATAGCTGAGAGAAAGAGTGAGATGTATTTATGAATGTACTTGCAAGCACAGCACATATTTGAACTTCCAAGGATTTTAAAATATCACCTTCTACATCTTCAGTCATGCATGACCAAATTACCTTCTGCTGATTGCTGAGGACTCTTTCACCATAATGTTCCTCCATTTATCCTTGAGATCAGATGGAGTACATTTAGGATCAAAAACATGATAACCAAATTCCAAAACTTTCTTCCAGGGAAGATTTTAATTACTTTAGTCAAAAAATTTTCCACTCCTTCCTGCAATACAAGAGTAGATATCAACATGCCAGCAAATTAAATCTTGAATATATTCTAATTCACTAATCCATCTTGAATATTTCAGACTGAATCGCAACAACAATTTAGCTTTTTAGAATCTAGCTCTTACTCTTATTTGCATATAAAAACATGAAAACAATGTATAATACGAGATGCATTATATATATATTTTCTTTTCTCATAATTTAATTTTAAAGCAGTAGTGAAGGCAAAGTTTCTAAATTCAAGAAATGAGCTACTGAATTGAAATATATGAAAGATTTTAAGGAATCAAACAATATTAGGTAGAGGTGGAAAACCCTGTCAGAGACAGAATAATTTCAACAATGCGTTAAAATGAAATTGAATCAATTGTCAATTTCATACAGATTCAAATATTTCATTAGGTGAAATCAGTATCTTGATTTACACTGGATATCAAAACCAAAGGACATTATTTGGAAACACAAGCACAGTGATTCTGATTGAAAGCAAACAGTAGCAATGACCATGAATCCATACCTTCAGCATTTCTTCTTCTTCAGCTGTCCAATGTAATCTCCTACGCTTTTCAGAAGCAAATGTGAATTTTGTGCTGCAATGTGTAATGAAAAAGTAAATTCCAAATCAGTGTAAGAAGCATATACAAATGCCACAACTAACTCCTATTTTGCAACAAAATTGGAATATTTCCAATATGAAATCTTATGAGAGAGTATACAATTTCTAATAACATGCTGACTCACAATTTTCCACTGGAAGCTTGTGTAGACTTTTTGGAGGCAGTTAGTTTCTCATTTCGAGCCTGAGCTATTTTCTCTGGATTAGCGCCTTTTAGTGGGGATAAAAGGTGGGGATAACTTTTTTGATATGTCTACATTCTGAGATTTTGTTTTCCCTGGGTTGGAACCTTTTGATGAGGGCAACTTTTTTTGGTGAATCAACACCCGAGATTATGCCTTCTTACTACTTCATGCAACACACCTCAGGTGCATCGACATTGGCTCCGTATCAGAATCAGACATTTCAGTTCTCAAAGTGCTGGGGTCTACATTCTCTTCTTCTCGCCTTTCTTCATTGTTTAGTGTAAGGAATATCCCCTTTCCATAAATTAAGCAAAATATCCACAACATTTTCTTCTCCTACACAATCAACATGTCCTAAATCTTCCACTGGTATTGTTTCTCCATCTTCTAAAAGTTCAAGCTCATGAGTTTCACAGACAGTTTCCTCATTGGGCCTTTCTTTACTAGTATAATTCACAAGTGATCCAATCCCAGGTGCTTTCTCTCGACTATGATTTATCTTGTCCCCAGGATGAGAATGAACAGCCAGAGTGTCACTCTGATTTGCATTGTCCCATCATTCTCTAGCTCCCCCTCCACTTCCAGAATTAGATTCTCAACTTGAACATTATCCATTCGATCCTCACAACCACCACAACCGTAATTTCTCTCTTGATGAAGAGATGACATATTCGGCTCATTTCCTTTATCTGTTCTACAATTCTCCTTTTTATCACCACTAAAACTTTTAGAATCAATAAAACATTAGCCTTCTTCCTCAACTCCTTTGTCCTCATCAATTCACATTTATACCAACATTAGGGACAGTAAAAAATTCCCACATCATCAAATTTAACTCCACAGCTCAGGCAGTTTTCATGTACAGAAAATTGGGCATCCAGATTGACTGCAAACCAACAGGTTCGCATCACGTCTATCGCACTTAATACAAGGCTCTTCCTCCAACAAATCAACATCCATAAAATCTCCACTCCGGCCTGAACCACTATGATTTTCTATGTGAATACCAATCTCATCATCATTATATGCAGAAGCGATACCTATATCGCCATTCATTTTGCTTAATTTTCAACTAAAATTTTCAAGCGAACCACTATGATTTTCTATGTGAATACCAATCTCCGTCCTTTGTAAAGATCCAACTAAAATTTTCAGAAGTTGTCACTTCAAAAGTTTCTTAATTAAAAATTAACATATAATATCATCAAGTAATATTTTGTTTTCAAAAAGCAATGTATCACTTCAGAGACTTCCCCTGATCTTTGAAAATCACACACACACACACACATTTTTCAAACAGTAACAAAAGCACATAATCTAGGAAAGAAAATGATCATATTAAATCATTTTTAAAAAAAAGCTACATTTGCATGAGCAGTTGCAAGCGAGCATCTTTAGTTAACCATTTTGTTCCAAAAAAAAATGGTTAACCAAGCAGAAGGAAAAGCTCTCGAGAAGCAAACAGAGAAAGATGAAGAGACAGAGAGAAAATACCAGTTCATGTTCATGATTAAAGAAACGAAGTGACTGAGTTGTTGAAATTCGACTTGGGGAAGCATTTTTAGGGACTCGAGCACTGCCACCGCGCGTTTTTAATCTCATTTCCTAGACAGCTACCACGATTCTCCGGGTGGCACTGTGGGATTTATACTTTTATTACAATCAAAACGCTGCGTTTAACATATAGCTTTCGCTGGGACCATTACGGGCCTGCATACACTTGACCCGGGCCTCATGAACACCACCCTTTTCACTTACTAAATACACGGCAAGTTTAGTCATCGTCTGAAACGACACGGCATAGATATAGAATCGATTCAATTTTCAGCTTAAGATCAAACTGAGAACGGAACGGCGAATCAAGCATCAATTTAATTTTTAAGAGCTTGGGTTAGGGTTTGAGCTGAGCAATGAGAGGGCACAGAAGAATCAATCCCTGTCATCTCGGAAATATCAGATTATATCCACGTGATCGGAGGAAGAGACGTTACTCGCCTTACGTACGGACGTCGAAGCGGCAGTTTGTTTGGACTCCAAAACTGCCACCGGAATTTCGTTGAAGCAGCCAAAGAGTCGGGTGGCTTCAATAACGTCATGGCATTTTCGGTTTGGGAGATCATGAAGGCGGAGGTTGACGGCGTCAGTCCTACGCTAAATGACGCTTCGAGTGCTCTGGGTATGTTGCAGTTTATTTTCCCGTGGTACACGGTCAGTCCGCCGCCCACACTGACGTTTTACATTGATGTCAAGTCTGAGGTGGGTTCTTGTGAAGCAATGGTGAGTGATTTTGGGAAATTGAAATTGGCCCCGAAGAGTGAATCGAGTTCCTGTGACACAATGGTCAATGAATTTGGGAAATTTAATATTTAGGATTAGGGTTAACTGCACATCACTGGGCTTGTATAGTGTGAATTTTGTAATGTATATATATATGCTTTTGTTGATTAATATAACAATATGCTTGGGTACTTTCGTTGGCTTATTTGTTATGAGTGAGGCTGGAGAATTGCCTTTCACATTCTGTGAATTGTCGGGACACTTTCGAATATCCGGAACGATATTTAGGGAATCCTCCTTCCCTTCTTTTGAAGGGAAGGATTCCAATGAAGCGATCTTGTTTTAATTGTTGAATCGACATGTGATATTTCAAATTTGTTCAAAAATTTAACTTAATCCCAACTAATTGTGGATAGGCAAAACTGTTCAGCTCTTTTGTTGGGATCATCTTTCTTAGGACCAATTAATAAGAAGTTGCACACTAAGGAGTGAAAAGGGTTTTTGACCTTTTTTTTTCTTTCAATTATAGAAAATGAACACACAAATCAAATGATGGCGAGAATGCCACAAGTCAAATGGCTATTGTTAAATTCCTTAATTTTTTCATCTATGTTTTCTCGTTGCTTTCAATGCAATTCAGTTGTCCTACATCAAATCATTAATGCCTAACAATAAATTTCTACGTTTGGGCATCGATGAGAAAAGAATCCAACCATTGACTTTCAAACTCGAATACTTTAACATAAAAAAGTTTTCTCCCACTTTCTTGGGAGCTTCCCTAGCTGCACCACTTTGACGGGTTTAAATATCTGGCGCATATTTCATGTGGAAATTTAACATTAGTTTAATATTTATACGCGGGATGTTTGTGGAGTACATGATCGAGGAGTAATATGGAGTTTTTGGTCTACAACAAAATGGATAATAGCAGAAGCAACATTGATGATAAATCGTCGTTAGCTTGAACCAATCCACAGTTGAGGTTCGTTTTCTTTGTTTTCATTTACAACAGACCTCGAAGGTTTCTTGATTTTTCACAAAATGGTATTTTTTATTACATGGATGGGATCATTAGAAGACAAAGCAGTGCTTGAGATGGAACATGAGAGCATAGTGAATTCAGGTTCAATAGCAGTTAAGAAACTTTCATTAAAGTTGTCCAATGGCAGTTCAGATATTATCAGCGGTCGAAGTGCATATGTGACCAGGAGTTGTAATGGTGTTATTGAGAGCATCAAGGTTGTTGTATTCTCTACAAAACTAAACATACTGATAATTTTTTGACCCATAGCCATTGTTGTCGATAAAACTTTTGGTGCTCATGTGAGTTTATGTTTGTTTTTGTTGCCAATGTGTTTGTTGGTTGAAGAAGCTTATGAAGATTGTGTTTCTTTTTGTTAGGCTTTCAGATTTTTCTATTTTTCAATAATTAGTTTTCAACACCGATCATAACTTCTCGATATTGAAAACTAGGGGGCTGGTGTTAGGCTTTCAGATTTTTCTATTTTTCAGTAATTAGTTTTCAACACCGATCATAACTTCTCGGTATGGAAAACTAGGGGACCGGTGTTAGGGTCGGATTTTTCAATAGCATCAAGAAATACAGTCGACCTTAATTTATTTAGATCATTGTCGTTGAGCATACCTCAGAAGTACAACCTGAGGCCTAAGTTGACAACCTGATTTACAAGTACAACCTAAAGCTTGTATGGACGACCTAATTTATACATTCCTTAACTCGATCATGGTCAACCTTAATCTACCCAGAATCATTGTCGTCGAGCTGACCTCAGAAATACAACCTGGGGCCTAAGTTGGCTACCTAAGTTACAAGTACAACCTAACCTATATAGACGACCTGGTTCATACATTCCGTAATTTAATCGGGATAACGTGGCCTATTTTTTAGGTGAGTTATATACCATTATCTTCTCTTCTCAACCGCTCACAACTGATAAGTAACCGCAAGTAACTACCTTTGAATGTGCTAAAATCGTGGTAACCACCCCACGACCAGGAGGCTATTTAAAGGTAAGAAAGTTTCATGTGAAGGGGTTAGAAAAACAAACCAAGAAACTCTACAGAATCAACCTCAAAGGTTACCATTTTTCTACCAAGACCCTTAACTCTAATACCGGAAAATTCATAAATCGGACTCATTCTCAAGCCCTTTTTTTCATTTTTCTCTTTTTGAAACATAAAGCAACTGACTTAAGCATCGGAGGATTTTCGCCGGAATCCCCACCGGCGTGTCCTAACCGTGTTTTGTGATTGGCAAGTATAGAAAGTGGCGGTTGTGGTGTTGTTCGAGTCGAATTCGTGTTGTGGTTCCCTAAAAAGTAAATTCAGTTGTTGAGGTCATTTTTTGACATCAACATCTTGGCGCCGTCTGTGGGGAAGTTACGGTACGAAAAGCCATACGCTTGGAGATTCAGAGGGAGGAGGCTATTGGATTGGGAAATGGCGGTGAACGATGATAAGGGAGATTGGCAAACTTTGCGCCAATTGGCGGAGGAGATGAATGCTGCTGCATATAAGAGATGGAAGGAGGGGATCGAGAGGCAAATGGCAAGATTTAAGGAGATGGTCAGGGGGCTGGTTGAAGCCCAAGTAAGAGGGACTCAAGTTCCAACTAATGATCCAGAGAGTAGTAGAGCACGGGAAAGAGAAGAGCTTGGTAGTGAACAGCAGAGCGGAGTGGGCCAACCTCAAATTAGGGTACGACAGGAAAACAGAAGTGCCGGAGAACAAGTGAATGAATTGAAGGGGAGAATCAATGACTTGAATCATGAAAGGGAAAGGGAAGAGCAAAGAAACCCCCTGTGGGCAAGCGAGCTTGAGCAACGAATGTTGCAATTTCAAAAAATCCTAGAGGCATTTGAAGCAAAAACAGAGGGCAAGAAGGTGGTAGGAAGATTGTTACTTGACAACGAGTCCCCCTTGGTACCTGAGGTGATGGCAGTAACTCTGCTACCCAAGTACATGGTTCCAGCTCTGGTGTATGAAGGAAAAACTGATCCAAATCATCATGTGGAAAAGTTTAACGAGATGACCGGGATCCAAGGTTTGAATGATTTTCAAAGGTGTCGTGTTTTACCCTTAACTCTGGAAGGGCAGGCACAGGAATGGTATCAGAGATTGAAGAAATAAAGCATAGGAAATTTCAAAGAGTTATGTGAGCTTTTTGCCGTGCATTTTAGAGGCTCATGCATACCAGATCAGGATGCAAGCAGGCTTAAAAAATTGGTCCAAGGAAAGTTTGAAAGCTTGAGAAGCTTTGTGACTAGGTATCATAAAGAAGTTACCGATCTGGGGGCCTTTGATCACCCAGATGCTCTGAAAGAATTAAAGAAGGGGTTAAGAATTAACTGATTTTGGAATAACTTATATAGTAAAGGGACAGCAACATATGTAGAGGCGTACGATCAAGCGAAATTGGATATGAAAATTGAAGATGCAGAAGAAGAAAAAAGGAGAATGGAATAACAGAGAAAGGGTCCGGTAAGAAGGGGAGAACCGAGGAGAATGGACAACCTTGGGTATAGCTCAAGGATGAATGTGGATGATAGACGTTATTATGAGAGAGGGTTGTTTAATTACAGACGACCAGAGAGGCCAGTTCGAGATTGGGAATTAAATCGTGAAAGAAGAGAAGTCTCATTAATAGGCAGGGGCCGAGAAAAATGGAACAACTATGGGAGGAATCAAAGAGAGAATCAAATAAGAGAGTATAACAATTTGCCACCGCCTGTAGGTCGAAAAGGATCAAGATTGGATTATGGGGTGAAATTAGTAGAGCAAGACGGAAGATACACACCTCTAAATACAAGCAGAGCAGAGATATATGCTGCAATAAAAGACAAGGGACTATTAAGCCCACCAAAGCCGATCATAGGAGGACTGGGGGGAAATGCTCACCACAAGTATTGTGAGTTCCACAAGGTGTCCGGACATGGGACGACAGATTGCATAGACTTGAAAGAGCAGATTGAATGGCTAGTGCAAAACCAATATTTGAAGGAGTATGTGGATGACCAAGGAAGAGGCAGGATAAAAAGGGATATTAGCGATAATATGGCGATGATGATCACAGGAGGGCCGACCCTAGTAGGGGACTCAAACCGTTCAAGGAGAAATTATAGTAGATATTCTCTCAAAAGTTATTATGTGAATTTTAATGTTCCGATACTAAAGAAACAGCAGGTTCAAAGAGTACCAATCATGTTCACAGACGAAGATGAGGAAGCAATCGCACATCCGCACGAAGATGCACTGGTAATAAAGGTTACTTTGGCGGGGCAGGAGTTGAATCGGGCTCTTGTAGATGGGGGAAGCTCGGTTGACATCTTGTTTAAGAAAACCTTGGAGGATTTACAAATAAGGGACCTCAAGCTGGATCCTGTCAAAACGTCGCTAAAAAGATTTGGTGGAGCTGAGCTTATCCCCTTAGGGATGATTGATTTACCATTGACCATAGGGTCTAGCCCACTACATAAAAAAGTGATGGTTGCATGGGTGGTAGTTGATGAGCCTAGCCCTTATCAAGTTATTTTGGGTAGACCATTCAATAGGGTAGCGGGAGCGATGAGCTCAACACATATGCGGTGCGTGAAGTTTAGAGTCCCAGGTGGGGTTGGAGTAATGAGGGGTCAGCAACAAGTGGCTCGGAGTTTTTATGCTACGGTTGCGAGAGAACCTATGCAGATCACGAATATCGATCCACGAGCAGCAATTTACAAGCAAAAAGTGGCCAAATTCTACAACAAGAATATTAGGCTACAAAAATTTTAAGAGGGGGACCTGGTGCTCCACAAAGTCAACCAATCAACCCAAAAGCCAGCTGACGGAATTCTAGGAGCTACCTAGAAAAGGGTCATATAAAGCATTATACTCGTTTGGTAAAGGAGCATATAAGTTAGGTTATTCAAATAACAGGGTTATTGGCAAAGCATGGAATGCAGATCATCTACGAAAATACTATCGGTAAGCCAAACTTAGCATTAATACTCTTATTTATGTCTTTTTATGTTAAGAAGGTTTGTTTCTAATTTTGTTATTTGAATCCAATACATGTTCAATTTCTGTAATTTCAGTTATTTTAATATCAATGTGGTCATTCAAAAGTACAACTTTGATAGTTCTTGTCTACTTGTATGACTCGGTCTTCGTGAGATCGAGATTGACATTGAGGCCTTGTTGAGGTCTACGTAAATAACTTTATTCGATCTTTTTGAGATCGAGGTCTACATTTGAGTCTTATTGAGATCCTACATGAGTAATTATCCGGTCTTATTTGAGATCGAGGTCTACATTTGGGTCTTATTGAGATCCTACGTGAGTAATTATCCGGTCTTATTTGAGATCGATGTCTACATTTGAGTCTTATTGAGATCCTACGTGAGTAATTATCCGGTCTTATTTGAGATCGATGTCTACATTTGGGTCTTATTGAGATCCTACGTGAGTAATTATCCGGTCTTATTTGAGATCGATGTCTACATTTGGGTCTTATTGAGATCCTACGTGAGTAATTATCCGGTCTTATTTGAGATCGATGTCTACATTTGGGTCTTATTAAGATCCTACGTGAGTAATTATCCGGTCTTATTTGAGATCGAGGTCTACATTTGGGTCTTATTGAGATCTTACGTGAGTAATTATCCGAGTAATTATCCGGTCTTATTTGAGATCGAGGTCTACATTTGGGTCTTATTGAGATCCTACATGAGTAATTATCGGGTCTTATTTGAGATTGAGGTCTACATTTAGGTCTTATTGAGATCGTACGTGAATAATTATTCAGCCTTATTTGAGATCGAAGTCTACATTTGAGCCTTGTTGAGGTCTTACATGAATAATTATCTTATCTTACTTGAGATTGAGCTCGACATTTTGGCTTGGTTTGGTCTACGCTTAAGGTCGACATTTTAGCTTGGTAGGATCTATAATTGAGCTCGACATTTACGCTTGGTATAGTGTATGCTTGAGATTGACATTTTAGCTTGGCAGGATCAATAGTTGAGGTCAACATTTTGGCTTGGTATGGTTTACGATTAAGGTCGACATTTTAGTTTGAGGTTTACGGTTGAGATCAATATTTTTGCTCAAGGCTATTATGAGGTCAACATTTGAGCTTCTTATAGTAGACATCTTCAGCCTTGTTACGGTCGGCATTAGCTTTGTAAAAAAGTAATGTGCAGGCTTTATAACAATTATCCAAGTACGAAAATAAAATGAAAGCTCAACAAAGGTTACATAAGTTTATAATACTACAAAAGGGCAAGTATCATAACAGTTTCTCAAATTCAATTCTATAATACAATGCTAGCTTGTGCAATTATTATTTTCTGTTATTACTTTATTTTTGTTCTCTTAGTGCACCCCCACATTATATATTACAAATTATTTATTAGTTAAGTTTCCAATATCGATCATAACTTCTCGATATTGAAAACTAAGGGGCTGGTGTTAGGCTTTTAGATTTTTTTTATTTTTCAGTAATTAGTTTTCAACACCGATCATAACTTCTCGATATTGAAAACTAGGGGGCTGGTGTTAGGCTTTCAGATTTTTCTATTTTTCAGTAATTAGTTTTCAACACCGATCATAACTTCTCGGTATGGAAAACTAGGGGACCGGTGTTAGGGTCAGATTTTTCAATAGCATCAAGAAATACAGTCGACCTTAATTTATTCAAATCATTGTCGTTGAGCATACCTCAGAAGTACAACCTGAGGCCTAAGTTGACAACCTGATTTACAAGTACAACCTAAAGCTTGTATGGACGACCTAGTTTATACATTCCTTAACTCGATCATGGTCAACCTTAATCTACCCAGAATCATTGTCGTCGAGCTGACCTCGGAAATACAACCTGGGGCCTAAGTTGGCTACCTAAGTTACAAGTACAACCTAACCTATATAGACGACCTGGTTCATACATTCCGTAATTTAATCGGGATAACGTGGCCTATTTTTTAGGTGAGTTATATACCATTATCTTCTCTTCTCAACCGCTCACAACTGATAAGTAACCGCAAGTAACTACCTTTGAATGTGCTAAAATCGTGGTAACCACCCCACGACCAGGAGGCTATTTAAAGGTAAGAAAGTTTCATGTGAAGGGGTTAGAAAAACAAACCAAGAAACTCTACAGAATCAACCTCAAAGGTTACCATTTTTCTACCAAGACCCTTAACTCTAATACCAGAAAATTCATAAATCGGACTCATTCTCAAGCCCTCTTTTTCATTTTTCTCTTTTTGAAACATAAAGCAACTGACTTAAGCATCGGAGGATTTTCGCCGGAATCCCCACCCACGTGTCCTAACCGTGTTTTGTGATTGGCAAGTATAGAAAGTGGCGGTTGTGGTGTTGCTCGAGTCGAATTCGTGCTGTGGTTTCCTAAAAAATAAATTCAGTTGTTGAGGTCATTTTTTGGCATCAACACTTTTTAATGTTGATTTTGATTTCTTTGTGTGAATTTTTAGGGTTGGGTTTTTCTTCTGAGCTTGTTGGGGATCATTCCTCTAGCTGAACGTCTTGGTTTTGCAACTGAGTAAGTTTCCTTTGCATTTTATCTGTATAATTCTCAGTATGAAATTTCATTTACATGAATTTCGGACTGTAGACTATGAAATCGGACTATATGAAAATTTGGTTATGCTCCCATTTGATTGTATCAATATTGAAATGATAAATGCTTTCATTAGTACAATAAATGGTTTCATCAATACCTATTTTGCAGCTTGTGCTTAATTTGATGTAGGCAGCTGGCTTTCTTTACAGGACCTACAGGTACTTTTATTGTCGATAATCTGAATGCTGATCTCATTTTTTTCCCTTTAGTTTACTGCAAATCATCAAATTTTTTCAATAATGAATTTTTGGTTTGACATCATTTCCATGAGCTTTTTATTTCTTCCACCCACCATGCTTCCTCTGTTCCTCAAGCTTCCAAATTCATAAGAAGCTTTTATGTTTATTTCTCTAAAAAAAATTTAGGCAAAAAATATGTTTGAGCATCAATTCGTTTACTGGGATTACTCAATGATCAAATGTCTTCTTAATGCCATTTGTAGTTGGGAGTCTACTAAATGCCACTTTCGGAAATTTAACAGAATTGATAATATCAATTTATGCGTTAAAAACGGGCACGACGCGTGTAGTTCAACAATCATTACTCGATTCTATTTTATCAAAAATGTTGTTGGTGCTAGGCTCTGCTTTTTTCTGTAGGGGACTTGTGAATGCAAAGAGGGAGCAAGTGTTTAGTAAGGTCTGTCGGCATTTTGATCACATTTGATGTCTTAAACCAAGGGGAAAATTCTTTGCTGCTCTTTAACTCTTTATGTCCATTAATAAGTTTGTTTTATCTTATTTCCATTTATAAGTTTGTTTATCATTTATCCATTTATAAGTTTGGTGACAGAAAGGTTAAAACTGTTCTAATTTTATTGATAGGCAGTTGCTTTAGTGAACTCCGGATTGCTGCTGATGGCAGTAATGGGTTTATTGTTCCCTGCTGTTCTCCATGCTACACACACCGAGCTGCATTTCGGGAAGTCTGAATTAGCCCTCTCAAGATTTAGTAGCTGTATCATGCTTGTAGCTTATGCTGCCTATTTATATCTTCAGCTAAAGAGCCAGTGGCAATTATGTGATCAGGTTAGTTAGGTTCTTTAATGTGCTGATATTACCAACCTTTGATGAGTGTCTACTATGTTTAATGGTTGTTAAATTTTTTTATGTCAACTTAGGAAGAGAGTTAGATTGAAGGGGACTCAGATGATGATGAAGTTCTTGAAATATCAAAATGGAAATCAATAATTTGGCTATTCATTTTGACTGCTTGGACCTCCATCCTCTCAGAATATTTGGTTGATGCTATTGAGGTACCATTTTCAAGTCCATATATACCAGATTCTATTGTGCAATAAATTCGCATGTCTTCCATAGATGTTCTTACAGCATATATGGTTGCGTTTTTTAGGGAGCATCTATGGAATTGAGAATGCCTGTAGCTTTTATCAACGTTATCCTACTCCTAATCGTTGGTAATGCTGCAGAGCATGCTGGTGCTATTATGTTTGCAATGAAAGACAAGCTTGTAAGTACTGAGTACTTGGTCTGCTGGTGACCTATTTTAACTAATTTTCATTAACTAGCCTCTAAAATTTTCTTTATCATGTGCAGGACCTATCCTTCGGGGTGGCAATAGGTTCATCAACACAGATAGCTATGTTTGGGGTAGGCACCAAGCATTAGATAGTTACTCATTTCTGTTACTTCTCATTTTTTTTATTCTTGATCTCTCGACACTGAAATTATTGTTGTTACAGTACTAGGTTCCCTTTTCTGTTGTTGCTGGGTGGATCATGGGACGCCCTATGGACTTAAATTTTCAACTTTTTGAGACCACCACACTTACGATAACTGTCCTAGTGGTAGCCTTCATGTTGCAGGTTTGCAAACTGAAATTTTACTTCCATGAAACAAGGAAAATTTAGTACCAACATAAATATTTCAATCATGCGAAGCCTGGATGTTATTTTTAGCTATGAATTACTTGTGGATTGACCATGAAATTTATTCTTCTGTTAGAAACACTGGCTTGAAATTACTATGATGGTATTCACATATTTGTTATGTTAAATTTGCAGGAGGGAACTTCTAATTACTTCAAAGGACTAATGCTCATTCTTTGCTATGTTATAGTTGCGGCAAGTTTCTTTGTACATGAAGACCCTGTTTCATTACGTAAGTTATTTGCTCCTTTGGTTTCCCAGACAATTGGTCAATTCACTGTACTTTATAACACATAGCAACTTGGTTCTACAGGGGATAAGAGCCACAAACATGGTGACTAGAGGTTGAATGCATGTGGTGGAATATGACTAAAAGCCTAAAGCTTAAGTCCATTTTAGACACCAGAAAAAAAGATTTGCAGGGAGCTTCCTGTAAACTTAGTTTTCTTAGACAAACGGTTCCATAAGGTTGATCCACAGAAGTTTCAGGTATATTTGTTGCTGTAAAGTTTTCAAAGTAAAATATCCCCCATTTTACCAATTAAAAATTTAAGGATCTTATTCCTTGTCGTATATTTTACCGAGGTTGCTATTGCATACTTTCTTGTGCCTAGCCATTTTCACACGGTCAGAGTAAAAATGGCTTGATGAAAGCTCCAACTCTCACATGAAATGTAAAGATTAAGAATCAATGTTAGTAAACTACAAGGAGACCACAATGATATTTTGACACCTCACACACACCATGTAAACTATGAGGAATTAGTGAATTTGACTCGGTTCTCTGCAGTCGGATATCGATTATATGTACTTGATGGTTCATAAACAATGGTTGGTGTCTTAATTGTGTATTAAGAAAACAAGAAAAGCATAAAAACAAGTGCAGATAGTAAATTAAGAAAGCTAAAAGCAGCCACATCAAGCAAAAGATAATCAAGGAACAAAGAGAGAATACTACTAAAGAGTAAAGAGCTAGGTAAATCACTTGTTGGTTGCGTGGTATACACCAACTACATTAGTTAAGCTCATTTTCCAAACTAGAAGAAATACATTTATTACATTGAGAATATGTGTATGGTTCAAACCCTATTGGTAATTGAATATACAATACAATGTTCTAACGCATATATAATTATAAATAGCAAATTGTTGCAAACTCGCTCCATGAATTTGAGTAGTTATGGGTTGTTTGGAAGCTGTTGAAGAGAGTGGGGTTGGCTTATTTTCCTAGAATATAATTCTGTATGGTGTTTGTTGCAAAAAGTAATGGAAGGATGACACCATTTGAGCCCATCAATTAATCCTGCAATAACAACATTTTATACCTTAGGGGTCTTATCCCATTTTGTTTTTATAGGATAAAGAGAAGCAAATTTTATTGTCCTAAAAAATAGAAAATAATTCGTTTTTTTTTTTCAAAAAAAAATAGTTTTCATATTTTCTCTCCCATTATTTATTATTTACAATTTTAAATTTAAGAATTAATATAAACATTTTATAATTCATTTATTATTTATATATTATTTTCATTTGTTTTACTTGGCATATATTACATGAACGCTTATCCCTAGTGAGGTGGGAGGATTAGTATTATTCTAGCTAATAACATAATTTAAATTTAGACTTCTAAATTTATTATTAGGAAAATAATATTTATAAACCTTATAATTAAATTAAAATCAAAATCCAAGCATTTAGTAAATTTTATTTAATTTTCAATCATATTTAATGTCAAATTACATATAAATTCCTGTCTAATCATATGGTACATGAGATAGTATTAATATAACTCAATCCAAACTAATTCTAAACTACACCAAACACAAGTCAGTGCTAAATATAATATAATCATATCTTATCTCATTTCATCTCATTCTATTGTATCACATCCTATCATATCCTACTCTACATACTAAATACATCTTTATTGTGTTGAGATAACATAAGATGACATCATAATTCACAAGCAGCCCGACTTTGGTGCTTGAGATACTAAAACCAGAAGAAATAACTTCAAAATCCATGGCAATCAAATTAAAAAAAAAAAAAAAATTCATTCGTCAACTTGTGCATGCCTAGCCAATCATGCTCTATCATTTGGTTGGTTAGTGAGAGTAGTTGTGGTTACGTTTATTAATGTGGTACCCACGAAATTTTAAATTAAAAAAATTGTAAGCACAGGCCTCATCGATTGATCTACCAAATAGCAAAGCATGTTAAAAAAAAAAAAAAACTTGCGTGGAATGATCCCATCAACTCAACAATGGACATTGCTCTCCAACTAGCAAAGCAAGGAAAAACAAAATTGTGTGGAGTAATCCCATCAACTCAACAATCGATAGTCCAAATGGTATAATAGACTGTTCAAAAGTGTTCTGTTATGTGGCAGAGTACTGAGTCTCATTATAAGTTCCATACTCATATTTTAAAAATAAATTTAATTGATCTCATTATTGAATCCACTACTGATCTTATAAACTCTCACATGGCAGAAGATTATTGAGTTGTTTTGTTATAGTACATTTCATGCACTAGTTTTGCACTTAGTAGTTGTGATTTACTTATGTTTTATTTTTGTAAGTGCAATTCTATTGATTAGTGCTAAATTGAGCTACAAGATGATGTTTAAGGATGAATTAACTTCCTGGAGAAATTCTCAATTTCAGAAGAAGTTTGTTGATAAGGCGTGGGCACGTGACAGTCGATTTCAGAAGAAGTTTGTTGATAAGACGTGGGCGCGTGCTGTCAATTGCGGACTTGACGTTTTTATTTTAACGTGTTTTATCTTTTTATTACTCTTGTAATTTGAGATAATATTTTAGATAATATTTTAGATATTTTTATCTTTATCCTTTTTAAGAAAACTATAAAAAGAGGAGATAAAGAAAGATTAGGGAGATGAGAATTGAAAAATTGGATTATTAATTGTCTTTATTTTTTTTTTAGGGTTTTCTCTTTTTCTCTATGAGGAACTAAACTCATTTTTCTGGTTGAAGGTTAATGAAGCTTTGATTCACCATTACTGTGAAATCTTTCTTGTGCTTTTAATTGTTTTATTACTTTTTGGGTATTTATTTATTCTCTGAATTATTGTCATGATTATCTTTGTTAATTTGATAATTGGCCACTATTTAATTATCAATTTAATCTATTGCCAATTGAAAGATTCATCGTATGAAGATTTTGATGTTTGTGGCAAATAACATGGCAGTGCGTTGTGTTATGAGAATAAATAATCTAATTTAAATGAACCATCGTATGCGTTTGTTAATTAGGATTTGAGTCTCTCTAATTTTCAGGCTGTCAATTGATTAAATCCTATAATTGTATATAGGGTTGTCTATTGATTATGGAAATAATCAATGGTCGTACCTTGGTTATCGAATAAATAATGACAGATTGGTGTTGAGGACTAAAAAGTGTGTATTTATAATGGAGAAAATCATAATTCTACATTCCAAGTCTCACTAATATCCCTACTTTTATATCTTTAAGTCTCTTGTAATTTAATTATGTATGTTTTATTTTAAATTAAGTATTTTATGTATTTTAGGGGATATCATGGTCATTTCACAATGAACGAGAGATCAGATAGAAAAACGGACAGCAATTTTAAACTCAGGACAGTCGAAAACTTTAGAAGGAGCGTAAAAAGATAAATGGTATTGTTCACATATACGATACTGTTCACGCATACGGTACGGTTGATATGTATGGTACTGTACACTACACTGTTCACGACACTGTTCACATATTCTGTACGCTGACATGGCACTGAACGATGACGTGGCAGTATTTGATTGGACGAATGATGTGGCATTCATCGCTTATGTGGCATTGACTGATGATATGGCGTTGACTAATGACGTGTCACGATCCTATTGGACCAAAAATGTTAACCGGTGACGTGGCAGAATGTTAGTGGACTGAAAAAACGTGTGTACGGTACATGCATATACACAGAATAACAGCCCTAATGATGTGTTCCATCCAATAGGAACTTGCCACGTGGCGCAATCCTGAGCGTCCAAATTGTTTTAATCCGATGGCCATGATTTACTCAGTGTATCTATAAAAAGGGGGCTTGCCCCCCCTAATTTGACACCCCTGCATCCATTTTTGAGCTCCATTTTCTGTAATTCCATCTCCATCTTGTATTTTCTACGTATTTTAATAAAATTCCCATTTTACCCCTAGTTCAAATATGAGTGGCTAACTTCCTTTCAAGCTTGGGTTGAAGGTGAAGTCTCAACATGCTCCATGGGCTTAATTTGGTAAATTTACTTTTCCTTCCCCTTTAATTTATGTGGTTGTTTTGACTTTTCGTAGATAGATAGTAATAATCTTGTCTGGATATCAGCTGGAATAACCGCCTCCCTAGGCAAGGTTATTACTATTTGGCACGGGAAGCTCTTAGCACCATATCTATTAGAGTGTGGTTCATGAGGAGTGGAAAATCCCCCTTCATGATTTAATTGGTACTAATAATAAATATTAAGCCGATGGTGCATGTTAAGTACAGATCCAGAGATCCAAGCATTTCATTTTAATAGTTTATTCCTGCAGCTTTAATTTAAATTAAAACATTGCCTACATCATTTTCATTATAAAATCCAATCACCCACTTAGAAAATTAATTCTACAAACAATTAAAATTCACCTCCTCGTGGGATCGACACTCGTCTCCATTGATCTATTCTACAATAGATTCGTGCACTTGCGAGTTCAATAAAATTTGCACAACAATTGGCTATTAGAGTGTCTCAGTAGCTATAACCGATCTATTCATAAGCAGTAATGATTTATAGTTGTATCGATGATCAGTAATCGAATCAAAGCTGAGTTAATTCCTTCAACCAGAGTTTTTCCATTTTGAATTACACCTTTAATTTGCATTCTTATTAATTTAAATTGATTTTCATTATTTTCAACAATCCTCCAATTTACATTTTCATTTTAAAAAAGATTTAATAATTACCAGTCTCTGTGGACACGACCCTGCTCAATCACTATACACAATCTTGTTTAGAGTAGGTATTTATATTTGCTGGTTTCGACATCCATCATGTTTCACCGCCTCACTAAAGTAGTGGGATAGTCCCACACAAATTCTTCTCACAAAGCGTGATTATCTAAGCATACCACCTACCATGCTGAGATGGTGTATGCACGACATGCATAAGTTTTTAACAATAAGAGGAACTGGTCTGCAACAAGCCAACAGATACATTTATTTTCTTTGCTTTTCTTTTTTTCCACTTCTTTCAATAAAATTCTTCAACCCAGCGCCATTCCTTGCAAGTTCTCCGACATAAATCTTTCTTCATTCTTATAAATTGAATTATACCCACTTCCGTTTTTCAAATTATTGGAAAACATATAAAAATATCCCCTAATCAAGGGATATAGTGAACTTGCGTGCACATATACAACCCGCATGGTAATAATTAGTAACATATGTACACAAATGGACAGTATTTTAGTTATTAAGTAACCAAAGTATATTCTTATTCTGGTCACTATGACTTCCAAAGTCTTCAGGAGAAATCAACTACACGGTCTTTCACATGGAATGTTGGGGAGAATGAGCTTCTACTTGGGAAATGTTGGGGATCATATTGCTTTGCTGAGGGTTTACAATTCTTGGAGGGAGTGTAATTACTCAACACAGTGGTGTCGTGAGAATTATATTCAGGTCAGGAGTATGAAGCGTGCCAGAGACATAAGGGACCAGCTGGAGGGACTCCTTGAGAGGGTTGAGATTGAAGTTAATTCCAATCTCAACGATTTAGACGCCATAAGAAAGGCCATCACATCTGGCTTTTTCCCTCATTCTGCAAAGCTGCAGAAGAATGGATCTTACTGGACGGTGAAACATCCGCAGAGAGTTCATATACATCCCAGTTCAGGGTTGGCGCATGCGCTGCCAAGATGGGTTATTTACCATGAATTGGTTCTGACGACGAAGGAATATATGCGGCAGGTAACTGAACTAAAACCGGAGTGGTTGGTTGAAATTGCTCCGCACTACTACCATCTCAAGGATGTTGACGATCCAGCGTCCAAGAAAATGCCACGGGCAGCAGGACGTGCAAAGGAGTAACAGGGCCATATGCTGTTTTCGCAGGGATTACAGATAACATTGTAGTTACTTACTGCCATTTTCTCGTAATTATTTTGATATACTACTTCATCTTTTTTCTCGTAATTATTTTGGGTCTACAGGAGCAACTCTAAAATCAGTTCTCCAGCTGCTGATGGATGTGAAAGGACTTAAGCATTGCTCATGTATAATGAATCACTTGCAGGTTATAAATTAAAAGGATCGCAGAGATTACATGATCTTATAATTATAATATATTTTCTTTCTTTTTAATTAATTTCTTCAATATATCTAATTAATCATGCACTTTCTTTATTGATCAGTTGTACCGAAGAAAGCAGCTGGATGCGTCTAGCCTACGTAAATTTCAGAAAGTTGCTCCTTAATTAATTTTCTCAATCTTTCGATGCCTGTTGAGTGGCTTATCTACCTCTATTTCAAAAGGAGGCGGTGGACTTTAAGGTTCCAAATTTTATTTTTTTTTTCAAAAAAAAGAGTGCATAATTAAGTACATAATTTTTATGTCATTGATTTACCTATATATAGTAATCTATAATTTCTCATTAGATGGCGACATTATTTTCAAACTTTGTGAGGACTTTTTCATATATGGTCTGAAACCAGTTCATCATATATTTCATTATCAGTTCTTAAAGATGCAGTAATAAATCCATGATTACATACATAGCTGCGATTTTAATTAATACTTGAACAAGAAAGAAAATTTTTGTCATTGATAAAGGCGAAGATGGAAGGCAAGTCTTAAGTTAATTTGTTGTCATAGAACATGTTAAAAGCTAGATGCTTGAGGCCTATAAATAATTCAGTGTCTGCCCTCGTAGACTTATTATATACAATTGGCAAGAAACGGGGTTGCTCTAGAGGCCGATGTTATAGTGCATTTTATGCACTAGTTTTGCATTGTTTACTCCCTTTAATATCAATGTTTTGCACTTAATAGTTGTAATTTACTTGTGTTTTATTTTTGTAGGTGCAATTCTATTGATTGGTGCTAAATTGAGCTACAAGATGATATTTGAGGATGAATTGACTTCTTGGATAAATTCTTAATAGTAGTAATTGTGCCACGACATTTCTTTAATTTTATCCAAATTAAAGAAATGTTTAAGGACTTATAAGAAATTGTTACTATATTTTGCTTATACAAATGGGGTGGGGATATTTTCACCCCGTTATTTCTGTAAACCCACCCCACTTCTAAAAAATATTTATAATAAATACACATTATTTTTTATAAATACAAATCAACATCAATATGTGTATAATTAATCAATTAAATCATTCTTATATTATTTTTACTTAATTTTTTTACTTAATTGTAATCGTCATGGCATAAAATTACTTAACCTGAAGCATAATGTGTCATTATATAATACTTTAAGTACTTAATTTTGTGACTTATTATCTAACTTTTTAAATGAAGTCTAATAATTTTTAATATTTTACATGTAAATGACATAAATTTAATAACCTAATAATTTACATGAGTATTGACTCATAAAGACATAATGTTAGTTAAAGATTAATAATCATGCTAATAAAGTAGAATTGACCATTTAGAAGCATGAATTTTGTATAAAATAAAAAATGTTGAAGTTGAAGTAAATGTTTTGTACTTTTACATTTTAAGGATAAAATAGTCAATTTAAATTTAGGTTGAAGCAATTTTAGTAATCAAACATAACAAAAAAAGTCACAAAAAATAAATTAAAAATTTAAGAAAGATTTAATTGATTAATTCCTTAAAATTCTTCTTTATTTAAAATTTTTAAAAGTAATGTGAAATTTTATAATTATTTTCTAAAAGTGGGGTGGATTTACAGGATTTGTAGGGTGGAAATATCACCACCCATACAAATGAAACAATACCGAATGCCCCCTTAATTAATCGGTGGCACTCTCTTGGTTTTATTATAATTTAGAGCTTGGATGACAATTTCAATCATGTCAACGGCAAGGCTCTTTGGTGCAAAGATCAGCTCAGAGGAATTTGTGGATGCTGGAAAGGGTAATTTTCACGAGATCTCCCCTAAGGTTTGCATATTTAAAGCTTAGATAGAATGTATTGACATAATTATAGGCAACGTCCTTGTCGTTAGTTATCAGTTAATTTGACCGTTAGTGAACTGTCAAAATTACAAAAATATTCTTTCCACCAAAATAATAAAATATTAAATAAAGTTTTGTAGAATTGATGGATAGTAAAAATTTGCAAGAATCACAAAACATCCAAAAAGACTAAATAACCTAGTTCAGTATTATTACCATTATAAATAAACAATAATATCTTAAAATAACCTAGTTCCGTACTATTACCGTTATAAATAAATAGTAATATCATAAAATAACCTAGTTCAGTATTACTACAGTTATAAACAAACAGTAATATCTTGAGTAGCAGCAACAACTATAAATGGAGGGTTTTGCAAGTTAACAAATCACCATAACACATTCTCTTTTTCATCTTCTTTTTAAGAAATCTTTGCATCTGTTTCAAACTCATCATCCATTCAACTCATCAACAGAAGCATTCAACATAATCAAGATCAAACACTATCTCAACAACACGGATTCTGAAAGCTCAAACACATCTAGCCAATCAAACATGTAACAACATTATGAGCCAACTTGGAGGAACTTTGTTAATGGGAAGCTCATAAGGTTTTCAGACTTGCTTTTGCAGCTATCGTAGCACTTATCTCCATGTAAAGGTGCAAGTCATAAACAATAGCATATTGTAAGTAAAAAAACCATTAATAAATTAATAATAATCTACTACATGAAAATTTGAAGCAAATTATACCATCCGTTACAATAATTTCAAGACGAGAACATCAAGCAAGATTAGGATATGAACTTAGATAGTTTGAGTTTTGGTTTTAGAGGCTACTCATGACACTTCAAATTCAGCATGCAGCTAACAAATTTGGAATTGATATGTGCATCTCTATCTATGTGTGAAAGCAAATAATTGTCTTAATATATGAGATTGAAAATACTATTGCCGACGACTTATTTTTGATCAATTATTAGTACAATTAAATTTTAGTAAGCACTTCCAAAAGGTTTAATACCTTGGCTTGATATTGTATTAACAATTTCAGTTTGGTATCAATTTAACTAGTTGATTGAAGGAAAAAAAATGATATGCTGGACATACAACCACCACCTCAACTTGTATTACCTTTTTAAATATTACCTTGATTTTTGTTTGATTGACTATTTGTGTACTATGTCAATTGTGCTTATTACTCATTGTTGATGGTAGGCTATTACAAAAGTGAGTCAGCTAAAAGCAGAGTATTCAACAGATCAGAGGAAAGTATTATTGTTTTGGAACATAATAAATGTCAATGCTAGACTTTTGGTGCTCTCCTAAATTTGAGTGCATGAGCTATTTGAGAAAGATAAGTATTATTATCAAGATGAATAATATAAATATCTAGGCCAATTAGCAATTTAAAAAAAAAAAATTATGATGACAACTCTAATACATTATTATCAACTATAACATTTAGGATTAAATGCTACCAACTATGTATTTTTAAGCAACGTAAAAGCACTAGAAAATCATAAGAGCTTGTTCCATTTTTTTCTAAGCCATGACTTAGAATTTGGTACCATGCTGCCAACACCAACTACTTGTTTAACCAAACAAAATTAATAGAACAATAAATTAAAGCTATGTTTTAAAAGATATATTCTAAAAGCAATATATATATATATATATATATATATATATATATATATATATATATATATATATATATATAATATATATATATCTAGCTCTAATTCTTTTGGTTTTGGGAATATCACGTGTATATATTGACTTTAATGAAAAAGAAAGAAAAAAAAGTTCAGAAGAATATGCATTTTTTGTAGAACTAAAACTGGATACAAGTCTTCATTTAGTGGTGCAGCTCTTGAGTGTGGTAAGCAACCGGTAAAATCTTAATAGTCTTATTAATTTCTGTTTAAAAAAAAAATTGTTATGCAATTATTATTATTATTATTACTTCTACTATTACTGTTAGGAAATTTATAGGTGAAGTAGGGCCACAACTAAAGTGAAATTGAAAATGAAGAACAAGCACACAAGGAGAACATAGAAATTTACGTGGTTTGGCTTTTAGTCTATGTCCACGGGTGAAGATAGAAGAAAATATTTTACTAGTGAAATAAGAATTACAAGTATTGTAATATTTTGGTTTACTATCTAGAACCCTAATACACCTAATCTCTCAAATCACTAAAACAAGAAATTTAAATTTTGACACTCTCAATTCTCAATTTCTCTCTAAAGAAGAAATAAATGAAACTGAAGAATGCGGGATACAGAGAGGGGAAATGAAGCCTTCTATTTATAAGCTTCATTTCCTCTCCTTTGGTAATTATAATAATATTATCATTATTTTATATTTTTCTTCAAATCTTCCAGCTCTTCTTCTTCTTTCTTCTTTCTTTTTTCTTCTTTTCTTGTTCAACAATGTTCACATTTAAAGGTTGCTGCTTCTAGAATGGTTGGCTTCCAGAGGAAGTAGCCAATTATTTTGACATTCTCCCACTTGGAGATTAGATAGAGAATCAATCAATCTCCACGCCATCCTTTCTGTTTCGTCATTGTCTTGTTGCTTATGTCTCTACAAGGCCATAAGAGGATCTACTCCATATAAACTTATCAGCATTAATTGGCTTGGTCAAAACATCTGCTAGGTTTTCCTTGGTATGGATTTTCTGTAAATCCACATTTCCTTCTTCCACTGCTTCACGAACGAAGTGATATTGTACCACTATGTACTTTATCCTGGAATGAAATGCTGGATTCCCTGCAATGTACAAGGCACTCTGACTGTCACAAAACACAAGATTTTTCTCTTGTTTGTGCCCGAGCTCCTCCAATAACCTTTGTATCAAAATAGCTTCCTTGCAAGCTTATGTAGCTATCATATATTCTGCTTTTGTTGTAGATAGAGCCATAAAAGTTTACAGTTTTGAAACCCAGCTTACAACTCCTCTTACAAGTGTAAACACTTAGCTAATAGTAGATTTTCTTTTATCAAGGTCTTCTACAAAATCTGAATCCATATAGCCCCTGACAGTAAAATCTGATCCTCTGTAACATAGTGCAACATCTGAGATTCCTTTAATATATCTCAGCATCCTCTTCATATTTTTTCAATGTTCTTCACCAGGATTCGTCATGTATCGATTGACTACTCCAACTACTTGGGCAATGTCCGGTCTTGTATAAATCATAGCGAACATCAAACTTTCCACTGCTTATGTATATGGTACTTGAGACATTTCCTTCCTCTCTACTTCATTGCTAGGACACATACTTGAGGATAACTTGAAATTAACAGGAAATGGGGTAAAAATTGGTTTACAATCTTGCATGTTGAAGTACCGTAAAATTTTCTTCAAGTAATTCTTTTGAGAAAGCCAAATCTTCTTGTTATTTCTATCTTGGTGAATTTGCATCGCTAGAATCTTGTTTGCTGGTCGCAAGTTCTTCATTTCAAACTCTTTAGCCAACTGTGCCTTCAATTCTTGAACTTGATCTTTGTTGAAACATGCTACTAACATGTCATCCACATACAATAGTAGAATGATGAAATCATTATTTCAAACCTTTTGTAATATGCACAATGGTCTGAACTAAGTCTGTTGTATCCAAGGCTTATGATGAAGGAATCAAATCTTTTATACCAACACCTCGGCGCCTATTTGAGACCATACAAAGATTTGTTAAACCTGCAAACTAAGTTCTCTTTTCTTGATTTAGCAAAATCTTCTAGTTGGAGCATATAAATTTCTTCTTCAAGTTCTCTATGAAAAAAATATAGTTTTCACATCTAACTGCTTTAGATGTAGGTCAAATGTAGCACATATTGTCAAGACTGTTCTAACTGTCATAAGCCGAACCATTGGAGAAAATATCTCATTGAAGTCAATACCTTCTTTCTGAACATAGACTTTTACCACCAATCTTGCACGATACCGTTCCACTTGATCATTGCCATCACACTTGATCTTGTAGACCCATTTGTTTTTAATGGCTTTTCTTTCACGTGGTAGTAGTACAAGTTTCTATGTCTTATTCTTGTATAGAGCTTCAATTTCTTCATGTATTGTTGTCATCCACAAAGCAACATCTGAACTGTTTAAAACTTCATGGAAAGTTGATAGCTCTCTATCCCCTGTTAGAAGACAGTATGCGACATTGATCTCTGTAACATACTCTGAGTACCACACTGGCGGTCATCTCTTATGAATTAATCCATAAACTTCTAAAGCCTCGGACTCAACTGGTATTTATTCCTCATGCTCTGGTGCTACTTCAGAAGAATTTGAATCTTCTTTTCCTAAATTATTTTTCACATATACCGATACACTCTCTGACTTTTCTTTTATAGTGCTATCATCCTCATCTTTCTTTTATAGTTGATATTTTACAAAGATAACATCTCTGCTAATAACAATCTTGTGGACAGTGGGGTCTTACAGACGATACCTCTTTACTCCATCAACATATCCCAAGAAGATACACCTTCTAGATTTAGGATCCAGCTTTATCTTTTCTTGGACATTGTACATCGCGTATACAAGACATCCAAAAGCATGTAGATAAGAGTAATCAGCTAGCTTTCCATTCGATTTCTTCATTGGTGTCTTCAACTTAATTGCTGTAGACGAAGACTTATTCACCACATAAAAGGCAATTTTGGCTGCTTCTGCCTAGAATGAGTTTGGTATACCATCAGTCTTCAACATAGCTCTTATTCTTTTTGTAAGATTTCTGTTCATCCATTCTGCCACTTCATTTTATTGAGGAATGTATACCCCTGTGAACTATCTTTGGATACCTTCTTGCTTACAGTATGCAAAGAACTCGCTATTTGTATACTCTCCACCATTATTTGTCCTCAAACACTTGATCCGTTTTCCAAATTCAAGTTCTACCTGTGCCTTGTATTCTTTGAACACTAGAAATACATCTGACTTTTTCTTGATTAGATACACCCAACGTCTCATAAAATAATCATCAATAAAAGTCACCATATATTTTGCACCTCCTATGGACATATCTAGTGATTCCCAAACATCAGAATGAACTAAGTGTAGAATACATTTACTTTCGGCGTCAGATCTGCTGAACTTCAATCTATGCTACTTACTTGTAACACAGTGCTCACAAAATGGTAAGTTCACCGATTTAAGACCCGAAAGCAAACTTCGCTCAGAGAGAATCTTCAAACCTTATTCTAACATGTGGCCAATTTTGAGATGCCACATCATTGTTGACTCTTATCTATTTGAAGCGACACACACATTTATTTCATGTATTGTTTCCCCTTTAAACATGAATAGATCAGCCCCGATCTTTTCCGCCTTCATCAATACAAACACACATTTGACTATCTTCATGATCCCATTTTCTACATGAGTTTTGCACCCACGACTATTTATTTGTCCTAAAAACAATATATTATTTTTCAAGCCTTTGACATGTCGTACCTTCTCAATTGTTCGAACTGTACCATCAAACATTTTTATTTTTATAGTACCAATACCAGCGATTTCCAAGGCATGATCATCACCCATGTGTACATATCCTCTTAAGATAGGTTCATATTTGTAGAACCATTCTCTCTGAGAGGTCATGTGCTAGGTAGCTCCTGAGTTTATAAGCCAGACATCAAATAGTCATTTTCTGCCTTTTATAACAGTAGATGTTTCACTATAGAGAATTTTGCCATCATTTGAGGTACTTGCTACACACCTTTAAGCATTTGATGTCTCAGAATTTGTGCCCTCTCTTTTCTTTTGGTTGTTCCAATACTCTTTTTTGACATGCCCTTTCTTGCCATAATTGTAGCATTTAACATTTTTCTTACTTTTTGACTTTAATCTACCATGATTGTGATTCCCACTGGGGTCACATTTTGTTGATCTCCCTCTTGTCATTGATAGAGCTTCTACCTGCTACGAACTTACTAGTCTGTCTTTCTTATTTTTCGCATGCTCTCTTCATTCAATACAGAGGCTGCAACATCGTTAAAGACTAAACTGTCTGCTTGGTTGTTGTTCGTCAGGTTGATGATAAGTTGATCATACAAATCAAGTAGACTTTGAAATAGAAGCTCTGCACGTTCATTTTCCTTTATTTTATGACTCAACGTTGTAAGTTATGAAAATAGGGTCTTTAAGGTGTTGATGTGGTCGGTCACTGATGTGGTTTCTGCCATTCAGAGAGTGTATAGTTTCCTCTTCAAGAGGATCTTATTGTGTAGCGATTTGGCTTCGTACAGTCTAGTGATAGTATCTCATATTTCCTTTGCTGTCTTTTTCTCTGCCACACTGGATAACACCCTATCCGCAAGTGCTAAGTGTAGATCAACAATAGCATTACCGTCCATCTCGTTTCACTTTGCATTATCACTTATCTCTATGGGCCTTTCTCCAATTGCTGTCAAGCAATTATTTTTACTCAATATAGCTTTCATCTTCATCTTCCACAATGAAAATTATTTTCGTTGAACTTCTCAATTTCATACTTTGCCGCCATTACTTTTCAATGTGAACTGCTTTTACAAAAATCAACTCCCACTGTTTCACATGAACAGTACCATATACGTGAACAATACCGTATACATAAATAGTATCATATACTTGAATAATAATAATAATAATAATAATAATATTAATATTAATAATAATAATAATAATAATAATAATAATAATAATAATATAATGAATGATAAAATGGAAATTTCGAGATTTAAGTGAGGGTAATATGGTCACTTTAGGGAATGAGAATCCCATTCCCACCTCACTCCATTTAAATGAAAACTTTAGTAATCATTTCTAATTTTAAGTGAGGCTCACCACTCTAATTCTCATTCCACCTGTTATTTAAGTAAATAAATACATCATTCATTTTTATTCCTTAATTTCTATTCTCATTCCCAATAAGTAAACGCACCATAAAGTCAACAAAAACAGGATTAATAAGTAAATTTAGATGAAAGGCAGATTTGGAAAGCTCAAATTTCCAAATCCAATTACTGTTGAAAACTAAAACATAATTCCTAATTTTCTATTACCTACCTATTACCTTAAGTCTTTATAAAGCACTTGTCTACCTTATAAGATACCTCTTTAAACAAAAGAGGGATTTGACCTCAGTTTTGCCTTTATAAAATTATATGCTTTGAATATTTTGCTTTTAAAATTTTTGCCATTAAAAAAGCAGGGTTATGCAAAATTCCCCACCCTTGTTTAATGATAATAGCTTGATTGAAACTTGAAAAATCCCTTAATCCCAAACCACCTCTAATCTTGGCATGGCATAACCTTTTGCATCTTGTCCAATGTATACTTCTATGAGCTTTCGAAGAACCCTACCAAAATCTTGCTATAGTTTTTTTTTATGTCATCATGGAGGCTTTGAGGAATTTTGAAGACATTCATTGCATATGCAGGCATTGCTTGTGCAACAACATTGATAAGAACTTCTTTTCTCCCACTAGAGAAACATTTGTTTCACCAACTGGACAACTTGTTTAGTACCCTTAGCTTTATGTCATTGAAGAAGCTAATCTTTTTCCTCTCCACCATGGATGTTAATAATAGGTATTTCTCATGTTTGAAAATAATAATCAATCCAAAAATACTTGTGATTTCCTGTATTTGAATTTTGCTTGTATTAATGTTGTAGTAGGTACCTAATGCAATTAAATTTCGTTAAAAATGCTTGAAAAACATTGACTAACTAGAAATTTTTTAAAAAATATTGCTGCTACAAGAGAAAGAGCACGGGCACCATCTATGGGGCTTATACCAAATGATGGTGACAGTGTACCATCTAAGGAACATGTTTTTGGAGAAGATAATATAAATTTTCAAGAGGAGAATGTTGATGAACCAAATAACTTTGATAGGCTTAAGGATATTAATAATCACACTTACAATGGTATTCCTATAGTACCTACACTAGATGATGGAAGGGAAAGAAAGTTGTCAATTAGAAAGCGAGATAGAGCTACAATTAAATAGGAGAAACAATTGGATCGCTTATGTAATGTAGTAGAGACTGGGCCATCTTTAGCTATTAGGATTGATGAAAATGGTTTCAACATTGGAGAAGTAATGGATATATTACATAGTTCGCCTGAAATGGAGGTAAAAAATGAGTCGTTTATGCTGGCTCGTAAACTTTTTATAAAAAAGGAAAATAGTGAGATGTTTGTTGCACTCAAGGGACCTGAAGTTCAAATTGAGTGGTTGAAGTACATGAAGTAGTTCTTTTAGCTTTAATTATATTTTGTTATTAAATTAGAGATGTTGTTATTTTATTTTAGCTTATCTTTTGTTATTCTGGAACAAATTGAGACATGTTTATTCTATGTTATTTAGTTATCAATAATGACATGGTTATTATAAATTTTTGTTATTGATTACCTTTTTATTGCAAATTATGATAATATTTATCATGTGCACATGTACAGATATGGAGTTTTCAAAAAATGATGATGATATTGAGCAAAATTACATTGCAGCAAGTGCTGATCATAAATACAAATTGTTGAAAATGGTACAAACTATAGTTACCTTGTATGTAAATCATCTTGTTAAGTATAATTTAAAGGAACTATGTAGAACCTCATCTCATAAAGGATATTCATTTGTCTTAGAAGTGTTAAATGGACATGAAGATAGATGTCACCAAAAATTTAGAATGGAAAAACATGTATTTATGAAATTATGTGAAGTATTAAATGAGTTATATGGCCTTAAAAGGGGGTAAGAATATGTCTATAATTGAGTTAGTAGCTATGTATTTTTTATTACATTAGGCCATACATTTGGGAATAGGATGGTTCAAAAGATTTCATCATTCTAGGGAAACTGTATCAAAGTGTTTTGGAATGGAATTAGATTCTGTTTGTTAGATGGCTGTTGATATTTTAGAACCATCAAATCCACAGTTTAGAAGAATTCCCAAGAAAACTAGAGATGATGAACGATATTAGCATATTTTAAAGATTGTATTGGGGCAATTGATGGGATACATGTACTAGTAGTAATGCCTACTTAAAAGCAAATACAATATATTGGAGGAAAAAGGATTTCTACTTAAAATGTTATGTCTGCCTATGATTTTAATATGTGTTTTACATTTGCATGGGTGGAATGGTATTAGATTCTGTTTGTTAGATGGTTGTTGATATTTCAAAACCATCAAATCCACAATTTAGAAGAACTCCCAAGAAAATTAAAGATGATAAATGATATTAGTTGTATTTAAAAGATTGTATTGCGGCAATTGATGGGACACATGTACCAGTCGCGATGTCTACTTAAAAGCAAATACCATATATTGGAAGAAAAAGAATGCTTATTCAAAATGCAATGATTGCCTATGATTTTAATATGCGTTTTACATTTGTATAAGTTGGATGAGAAGGGAGTACCCATGATACCTGTATATTTTTTGAGACATTATGTAGAGAAATTTTGCACTTTCCTCACTCACACACAAGTTAGTTGAAATATAATCAAAGTTAATTATTTATTATGTAACATATTTGTATACAAGTTTGTTTATATATTGATTAATTTTAATTTCTTTTATAGGTAAGTATTACGAGATGCTGAATATCCTCATATGATACATAATAAATTTTAATTTCTTTTATATATTTTTTGAGACATTATGTAGAGAAAATTTACACTTTCCTCACTCACCCACAAGTTAGTTGAAATATAATCAAAGTTAATTATTTATTATGTAACATATTTGTATACAAGTTTGTTTATATATTGATTAATTTTAATTTCTTTTATAGGTAAGTATTACGAGATGCTGAATATCCTCATATGAATAGTTACTTAAGTCCTTATAAAAGTGAACTGTATCATCTTCTGGACTTTAGACATGGAAGCCAACCAAGAGAAAAAAAAAAAGGAAACATTTAATCACGCACATTCTTCCTTAAAGACGCACAATTGAGAGAACCTTTGGTATTTGCAAAAATATATGGAAAATGCATGTGAAAATTGTGATTGCTTCAACGGCGCTTCATAATTTTACAAGAAAACATGCTTATTAGGATCAAGAATTCCAACTGTTTAATGATGATGAAGAATTGCTGCCTACAACTGAAAGTGAGAGCATAATGGAAGAAACTGTTGAAGAGCATAGTATAAGTTCATTCAATGTACATGAGATGAACCAAGAACGTGATCAAATTGCCACTCTTCTTATGCATCATTAACATTTTCATTGTTTGCAAGGATTTGTTTTTATTTTGGCGCATATTGATAAAGTTTATTACTGTATGTTTGAATTATGAGCTTTATTTACATTTTAATTGAAGTTTATTTCAAGTTTTTATGTAAAGTGAGGATATTAGATAAGAAATATCACGATTTATCTAAATTTATGATTTAAAGTAAGTTTTCTTAGTTATCCTTTTTAGTAATTTTACTTCACAAAAATACTTTTAATATTGTGAAACCAAATAATCTAGTGGTTCAAAAGAACTTTTTTAATTGACAACTAAATTTCTAACAGCTGCATTTAAAAAAACTCTATTTTTAAAAACTATACTTAAGAAACAGTATCAAACAGACTTTAAATTTTGTGATTTATCTAAGAATATTAATTGTTGAAGTTGGATAAATTAGACAGTAGTATGCGAGCTTACCGCAAGGAAAGCATCATCATCGTCCGCTGGATCATTAGTACATTACTTGGGATCTACAAAATGAATCAACTTAATTTGAATGCATTTTACAATTTCAATCCTGTCAATGATAGCTTTTGCATGTGTGGATCCTCCTCCCCCTTAACAAGAAGAAGAAAAGAATGAGGAAAAATAAAAACGCCAAGTTGAGAAAATGGAAGCCGCCGGAGATGCGACCGTAGAGATGGTGGATTGTTACTTTGGTTGCGGCCGACGCGGTAATGGTGGGGATTATGATTGTGGCGGCGGCGGTTGCAGGGTGGTGGTTGTGGTGGGTGATTGAGATTTGAAACCACCGCCCCTCTTCATGTTTAATTATCATATATATATATATATATATATATATATATATATATATATATATATATATATATATATATATATATATATATATATATATATATATATATATGTATATATTTACTAGCTATGTTAATATCCTATGTACGTTCCTATTTTGCAAGGCCTCATCGATTAAAAAAATAAATAATAACACTCTCTTTCACGATGTGAATGAGCACATGCACGATAAATTAATCCATTTATGCTTGCATGCTATGGTTGAATTAATAAATTTTATTTTGCGGAGTAACTGATAACATTAGACATATCTGGATACTTACCGCCATTTTCTTGTCATTATTTTGACTTGAATTAACGTTTGCAACATTTGTTCTTAAAGTTTAATTATTTCTTTGGATATGCATACAGAGAGGCGCTAGCAACTCTAAAATTAGTTCACGAATGTGAGAGGACTCATTGCTCATGTAAAGAGCCAATTGCAGGTGATAAATTAATAGGATCCCAGGCCCAGCTAGTGCTGATCATATGATCTTATCAACAAATTTTCTTTCGTTTAAATTCCTTCCATCTGTTTAATCACGCACTTTATTTTGTTTAGATTTATCGAATTCGAAGTAACAAGCTAGAGGTTGAGAGTCACGGCCACACCATCTTTCTGTGTTAGTTTTTTTAATTTACGTCAAACCCATGTATTTTTTTTCTTTTTTTTTTTTGGCAATAAAATAGAATTTCGATTCTAACATAACTTGATAAAGGGTCTAATAACATAGTTGGTTTGAAAAAAATAATGACAATAATAAGAATTATGGGTCGGTCAGTTTGGAATCATTGTACGGGTTTTTAAATAATATATTTATATTTTGTTGAAAAAATAATTTATTAAAAAAATATGTATAAAGAGTGTTAGGTGTTGTAAAGGTGTTATTATTCATTTTATCACTTAATCTTTTTTTACATATTATTTTATCATTAAAATTAACATTAAATAGATAAATAAATCCTTCATATAAATTAAAAATAATAATAATAAAAGACTGTGCAAGTGTCAAGCCGCCACGTACGTGCATCATCCGTTGCAAAATAGAAAATTGTTTTTTGTCCTATTAAATTAGAATCTCTCTTTCCGCACAGAAAAGAATCCGTGCTAAATTTGAGCTAAAAAAAAAATTCCAAAATTCACAAAATTGAATACCAACTTCGAAACCCTAACTAAAATAGCTCGATTTCGTCTCAGCTTTTCGGTAAAGCAATCTCTAAAGACTCACGCAATCAACTCCAAGTCTCCAATCTCTAACTTACGCAACACAAAATCAAATAATTATGGTCAGTGTTTTTTTGCCCCATCATAAATCTTCTATAACTTTAATGCATATTGCTATCACTTCGAATTTCTAATTTATTTATTTTTTTGGTTTCAATCGCCTATTTTAAACAGTCAGGCCGCGGCGGAGGAAGGGAGCGGTTCCGCGGCGGGAGATTCGAGGACAGGACGCATTCCGGAGGCGGAGGCCGAGCCAATGCTCCGCCGTCGAGGCACTTATGGGTGGGGAACTTGTCGCATGACATAGAAGAGGCGGATTTGACCGATCAGTTTCTGCGATTCGGAGAGCTCGAAAGCGTAGCGTTTCAGCCTGGAAGAAGCTACGCTTTCATCAATTTTAAAATGGACGAGGATGCGATTGCTTCGATGAAGGCCCTTCAAGGGTTCCCTCTTGCTGGCAATCCGCTTAGGATCGAATTTGCTAAGGCGGTTAGTTGTTTTAATTACTTATTGTTATTATTATTATCATTATTGATCTTTGATTTGTTAGTTTTGGAAAATATACGTAAATGTGTATTTGTTTATAAATTGATGATATTGATTCACTATATGAAGAATAATAGCATTAAAGAAGCAAAGCTTGGAATATTGAATTTGCAGTCAAATAATGTTCTAATTGTTAACTGATACCAGCACAAAAAATATTAGGTGGACACAATTGAGTAATTAATTAGGGTATGTTTGATAATATTTGGTAATCAGTCAATTATACTTAACAGCTAGTAATTCCATTTCAATCCACATTCACCTCAATCCTAAATATACACTTAATTTCAATCAAAAGCAGTGCTGTTAAATATACTCATACTCCAATCCAATTACTAGTGCTGATTAGATAGCACTTTGAAAACAAAATAACCACGGATCATCAGATTCAATTCCATAATTTGCACCAGTAATGTAATTGTAATGGCAACAATTTCTTAAATTCAGTTTCATGCAGTAGCAGGTAATTTATCTGTCTTTGATGCATTCTTTCATAATAATTCATGTCATCATCCATCATAATAACTCATGACATCATCCACAGTACCTCTATTCCAAACAAAATATAAAGCACAGCAAGAACTAATAACTTTAGTCAGAGAACAGAAGCAGTTTACTAAACGAAACAATTAAGCATCAGCTCTGATTCTGCAATTGAATTAAGTAATGTAACTGCAGAAATTCCTTCAGCACGTTTCTTCCAGTATCAGTTAATCTATCTTTGTCTGACTGTCTGGTGCAATCTTTCATAATAATTGAGGTCCATTTGCAAAGTACCTTTATCTCCATATAAGGTTGCAAAAGACTCCTGCATTTTCTTTCATACCAGTATTGGTAGATATAACATGCAGCAAATAGTACAGATCTTATTTTTACTTAATGAGGAATGAGCACTGAACTGGGCTATAAATTGCAAACATGAGGGATGATCTGGATTTTCACTTATGCTTTCAGATTACTCATTTGCTCAATACAGAACTAGTTTGGTCTCTATCACAGTAATTCTCAATGCCATAAAAGGCATATAAAGTGATGCAAATTAATCATGTTCTTCAATTTCATAATGACTACCTGCCACCAGCTATTGTAATAACTAAAGGAAGTTGATTATTAGTGGACCGATAATGTTTTTCCATTTGAGCGCTGATATATTATTAGCAAAAAAATAACTGATTATTTGATGGATTTGGCGAAATTATAAAAGTTAAAAGCATAGTTAAACTTTTGTCTCAATAAGGTGGATAGCTTCGGCTGCAGCTCTATTTATTATGGCTGATATTTTTCAATGATAACAGTTTACCTCTTATCTGAACCCATTTAACTTAGATGACTGCATTGGCCGTCTTCTGAATAGTTGCTGAAGCTAGATTGTCATGATTATAAATATTTGATTAATTATCTATTTCAAGGTGACATGTTTATGATCCTCTATCACAACTCCATCATTGAATCATTTCCTTTTTCCAAGATATTCATTCATCTTTAACAAGTTCCATAATATTTGCCCCTCCTATAAAGATGTGGATATGGCTTAATCTTCATGGGATGGTCGTAAAACCATGAAATGTTTCATGTAATTCACTAATAAGAAGGATGAACCTGACCATACAAGAAATAAGTTCTTCATTTTCTATATTAATGCTAAAAAAATAAGTTACTCATTTGAAATGCCATTAAAGGGAAACAGGTTGAAAAAGATCTGAACTACTTAATGACATTGTCCAAGGTCTTGAGAATACGATAAATATGTATGCCTTGCTGATTGGTGGCATGAATCTCCTAGCAAATTTAGAAGATGGTTGTATTCCTAGAACCGCGGCATTTAAAAGTTCACATTACTTGTCAAAGTGTATATTTCCTTTCATTGGATCAATAAGTGAAAAAGAAGTGGAAAATTATTAGCCATTTATTATCTTTTTATCAGAAAGTGCTATTTTTACTCTTTACCTTGGTAAGAAACAACTTGACTGAAAGATTTGTCAAGTTGATTTCAAGTAGAGTAAAATAAGTAAAGATGGATGAGAAAGATATTGGTGATTTGACAGCAAAAGCAATAAAAATTCCAAAGAGACAATATTTATGAAAGATTGAAGAATAAGGAATGCAAACCAACCAGATGTAAGGTTCATGCATGTGTGTGTGTGCGAGAAGAGAAAGATAGATGACCCTCTTAGTTTTCCACCTTTAAGTGCTCGTATTTTGGAGTCAGATGTTATTACCTAGATAATTTCTAACATTTCCAAGATATTCTCATGGAAAAACTATTATATCTGGTTTATGCACTGAGTAATGGATGCCAGATAAAGGTGTTGTGTTGCCTAAATGGCTCTCGAGGGTTCAATATACTAGGGTGGAAACACTATTGTCTTGCCTGCCAAAGCTTGGGCAATAAGCTCAAAAGAGAGATTGCTTTTGACCATTCCATGTGACTTTTTCAAGTGTGCAGGAAGAGACGATAGCATTCTCTTTGTAACGTCTGATCTACTTCAAAAATCATTGGCAATTATGTGTATGTAATTGCTTGCAGCGAGGCTGCAATTTTCAGAATTTTGAGAGGTCTTATTGTCTTCTTTAAATCATGGTCTCTGAGCAGTTTCAGTTGACAGTGCTTGTCTGAATTGCTTTATCATCCATGCACATTCCTGTGACTAAACTACTTATTATTGCTAACAGTTTTATGCAGCAATTGTGTTGTGATGACTGCTTTGCATCATTTAAGAAAGGGTGCACAGGAGAAGTAGAGCACATTTTGTGAAGTCCCTAGAGCTGAACTTCTTCTGTTCAGTGTGTCTCCATGCTAACAGATCCCTTTTAAAAAAAAAAATTGTTAGCTTAGTGGGAAGAGAATGCCATATTTCTGTTTGTTGTAATGTGCTACTACATTCTTCACGCTTCACCTGTTGAGCTTAGAATTGTTAATATTTCATTCTATTCATAATTTATTTCTCTGTGAAGCCAAAGTCTAGCTCCGGTGGTAAGGAGTGGCCTTCCTAGGGCTCAGGTCCTTGGTTTGAGCTTCAATGGGTGTGTGGATCAATTAAAAAATAATTATTATTACTGCAGATTACTGGGAAAAATATTGAAACCATTAATATGCTTTTAGTATGGCTTCTAGGTAGAATGTCCAGCACATTCTGTTTGATGGGGTGCAGTTGTTTTTCCATCATTTAATGGAACTTGTTTTAGATAGCTCTGCAAGAAAATTGCAAATGATGGAACTTCCTAATGGCTATCTGCCACTAGATTGTGTGCAAGTAGAAATGATCATATTCTTTTCCAAAAAAAAGGAAAAAAAAAATTGATCATATGCAATGCATGCATGACTTGCATTTTGTCCACATCGGTATTTATTTGTCATCAACTTTATCCATATTACCATTTCTATTAGATGTAGAACAGTAATTAGCATTACAGCAAAGCCTATATGCTCTGATTCAATTAGTTTATTTTATTTTGAATATTAAGTCAATATCATATTTCATTGCTTATACAGTGAGGGTTAGCACTTCCCTTATGTTGGCGAATTTCTTAATAACAGGATAAGTCAACACCATCACATGATGGAGATTATTTACAACATCGAGATGAGCAACGCACTGGATTAAGAGGATCACCTTTTTCACAAAGGGACTCCAGATTACGTCACTTTAGTCCTGACTCTGAAAAATCCAAAATGACTGATAAAAATGCAGAACCCAGTGAAGTTTTATGGATTGGATTTCCAGCTTTATTGAAAGTGGATGAAGTGATCTTAAGGAAGGCCTTTTCACCATTTGGTGAGATAGAGAAGATTACTGTATTTCCAGGTCGTAGTTATGCTTTTGTTCAATTTAGGAGCATAATCTCAGCTTGCAGAGCAAAAGAAACTCTTCAAGGAAAATTGTTTGGAAATCCCGTGTCCATATTTGTTTCGCAAAGAGTGAAGCAGGTGCTAACAGTGGAAGGGCTCCTTGAATGCCCCATCCTCCCCACATTTCAAGTTGAATGGTCGTTCTGGATCTTCTGAGAACTTTCGGCCAGCTAGGAATTTTGGGAGCTTTGCAGGAGATCCGAGTGTTAGATCTCCACAGCTCATCTCCAATCCAGATTCTGGAGATGCTGATGTCTATAATTTTAATAGGAAAGGTACTTTATGGAGTAGTGGAAACAATGCATATGAACCAATGAAGCTTGGAGAAGTCAGAAATGAACCAGGACTATCTCAAGACATGTATGAACATCGCATGAGTCCTCCCATGGAAAGGACAGCTCACTTCCATGAAGTTCCTCACAAACGTCCAGTTTACGAAGAGTCGTGGGATTCACCGGAAGATTCTTATTACCAACCTGGAGCAAAGAAATTAAAGACTGGTTCATTTCCTCCTGACAAAGAGCTGCCAGAGTACCCTTTCTCTGATCTAGAACAAGAGAAACACACTTTTTCAAGGACATACTCTGATTTTCTCAACCTGAGGTCTTCGATAAGAACTTAGATGCTGGACCTTTTGGGTATAAACAGATCCCCGATCAGCAGATGAATTTAGCTCTACCTCACAGAGAAAAGAATGATCGCTGGAGAACACCTCAAGATAGTTTTCAGGCAGGTTTTGGTTCTCTGCCGCCAAATCCTGTTGACAGGAAGAAATTCACTCCTGAATTAGAGAAGCCATCTTTCAAGGAGTGGAAATGGGAGGGAACAATAGCAAAAGGAGGAACTCCTGTCTGTCGTGCTCGCTGCTTTCCTGTGGGAAAAGTAATGGACATGATGCTGTAAGTAGTAAATCTTCCTTTACATAATAGTGTTCTTTTATAGATTTTAAGGGTAAGAAATGCTGCTTGTTTGTTGTAGCTTCTATATCTGCTTATTTATTACTGTCTAGTTGCTCGCTTCATCATCCACATTCAACCTTTTGCAAACTTCATTATGAAGAATTTTACAGATTGAAGCAAATGATTTCTGCAGGCTTCTATACCAGTTGCTTGACTGACTGCCAACAAATTTTGAATTACATGCTTGAACTTTTATACACTGTTGCAGGTGAACTTGTGAAATTTACGTGCTTTAGTTGAATTTGTGAAATTTACCTGAATCTTATCTAATACAGAATTTCATTACAATTTCATCACTGGATCAAGTCCAAATTAAGTTTTTCAGGATGTTTCCAAACATTTTGAATGTGCAAATGCATGATGTTTCTTAGTTTGTATGAAAGTATTTTGATGCATTCAAGTACCTTGTGAAATTTCTTGCCTTGACAATAGAAAATTTGAATTTCGATGCACTAGTTTATTAACATGTGTTACATAAATCATACATGTTTATTTATGTTCTGCATTTACATTCTGACACAGTGAAACCATCTTTTGACTCTAATATTATGCTGCAGGCCTGAGTTCTTAGATTGCACTGCAAGGACTGGTCTAGACATGCTGGCAAAACATTACTACCAAGCATCTGGTTCCTGGGTTGTCTTTTTTGTCCCTAGTAGTGATGGTGATATTGGATTTTACAATGAATTTATGCACTATTTGGAGGAGAAGCAACGAGCAGCGGTTGCTAAATTGGATGACAAGACCACCTTATTTCTTGTACCCCCATCAGAATTTTCTGAGAAAGTACTGAAAGTACCGGGCAAACTGAGCATTTCGGGTGTTGTTTTGAGGTTGGAGCCTCCTGGTTACAATCAGGGCCTATACACCATCCAAATGAGATCAAAGATGCAGACTTGTTATCCTTCAATGCTGATGCATCATATCTAAATCAATCAATGCGTTCAGGACCCTTTCCTTCACGGGTCTCTTTTTCCAGATATGACTATGTCAGCACAACCTGCTTCATATCCAGGTTCAGTTCATTCTATGGGTAACATATCTGACTCATACGGTGAAAACAGGCTTGAGTACCCACCTCATCAAATTAACACCTCTTTGAGACAAAATAATTCTCCTCACTATGTGCAAAACCCAGTCTCTGGTAACAGAAGTATACCATCTCAGGCATCTAATAGTTTTGTTGATTCATCTATTGATGGGCATCCTTCAGTTGTGCCAAAAGTAGTGCAAGAAACTAGCTCTACTTATACAAGTGGAATTTCTGGCATCCCATTATCTGAAAACCGTCAGTTGTCACATCAGGAGACAAAACCGTCAGGCTCTTTGCCCTCTCCAATTGCATCCCTGCAACCAGAACAACTTGCACAACTGGCATCAACTCTTCTTGGGCAGCAGGGGCAGGCAGGGTTCGGTCCAAATGTATCAACGGCTGAGAATCAGAGGCAGACTGCCACGGGACATCAGTCTGACAGCCCACTTAGAACATCACAGGTTTATGCTTTACAAAATAGTCTGGTGATGCCTGAGACATCCCAGTTTGGTCAAGTGCAACTGTTGCAGCGTCAGCAGCAGACATCAAGTGTGATTGCCACTGTGAATCCGGCAACACAGAGAGAGGTTCAGTCAGGACAACCAGAGAGTCAACAACTTCAAACTACTGGTAACCAGGATGCAGATGCAGATCCACAGAAACGATTGCAAGCAACATTACAGCTAGCAGCTGCTCTTCTTCAGCAAATTCAGCGGGGGAAGGGGACTTGAACCACACCAGACTTGTTTTCTCTTCGTAAATTTTATCATTAACAAGCTTGCTTGTTTGATCAATGCTCATTATCTATGGGCTCAAGTCTTGGGACAATACAGTGGCATGTCATGACATGCTTAGCTATCACTTGTTGAAATGGTACAATCAAATAATATGTGGTATTTTCTGATCAACAAAGCTTTGTTTAATTTAATCATCAAATTATCTTTGTACTTTCTTTCTGTCGTTCACAAAAAGTGTGGATTCGCTAGTCTTTACAGCAACTTGAAACTGAGTAATGACAACAAGAAGCTTTCGTTGATTATCTCTTTCATAATTTCTTTTAAATTGTTCTTAGACCCAGGCTGTGCATTAGATTTTATATCTTCTCTTATGTATAGAGCCTCAAGGTTGGTGTCGAGAAATAATGTATGCTTTAGTAGTTAAGCATATATACGCAAAGACTCAGAACAGACCAATCATCAGAGGGGAAATAGGTCAATTTTCTGACCTTTATTGTTTATGAATCAAAAATTGTTACAAGTATTTCTCATGTTTCTGGTGTACATTTGTTTTCAAAATTTACAGAAAGAATCAAACTTATGGGCTGAAAATTTTTGTCGCTATACACCTGTGAAGATCAGTACTAGACATAGTAGTAGGAAGATGTATCTGCTGAATTTGCTGCGTCTCTGCAGAGAATAGATCGAGCTTCCACTACTGAACGAGGAGGCTCAAGATCCTTTTCTTGCAGTGAATTTCCTTGCAATCGCTGCATGTGGGAGGCAAATGTGTCGTCCAAAATCTGCAGAGAAGGAAAATTAGAAGCACTTCAAATAAACCTGTTGCAAGAGAAAATGCACGAGAAGAAGCAAAAACATAGAATTAAAAAGCAAACTACTTACTCCAAGAGCATAGTAAGAGCCATTATACCACACTCGATTCTCCTTTCTGCCTTCGAGAAACTTGAGAACAACCTAGTAAAATAACAAATTAAATTTGTTAATGTTGGAAAGTGGCACGTCGGAAACTGTAGAAATAATGGTTATTAACTAGCTGCAATTAGTAAGCAGCTGCTAATTAGTAATTAGTGGCTGAGTGTGGTAGATAAAGGTTAGATTAATTAATAGTTGGGTGTTAGTAGTTAAGTTAATCTATATATACATATATGTATGTATATGTATGTATGTATGTATGTATGTATGTATGTATGTATGTATAAGTTAATCTATATAATGATTACTGCAAAAGAGATAAGCAGAGAAATAAAAAGTTTTTTCCCTTCACGGTATCAGAACTTTAGTTTTTCTGCCTAGTGCTATTCATGGCCTTTGTAGCCATTTTCTTCTTTGGCCTTAATTGCCTCTTTCTCCTTGGACTTCATTGCCAACTTATTCTCACTAAAGCCGACACCTCTTTCAGCCCTATCCATGCTGAGTAACTCCACCTTCCAGATTACCGCCTCCAAACTTAATGGAATGAGCTTCATGGAGTGGTCTCAATTTATGAAAATCTCCTTGAAAAGTGAAGGAAAGTTTAAACATGTGAGTGAATTACCACCGAATGTGAAGGATCCCACATTTGAGATATGGCATGCTGAGGATTACATGGTAATGTCTTGGTTCCTTAACTCCATAGAATCTCGAATCAAGAAAACCTATGTACTACTTCCTACAGCCAAAGAGATTTGGAATGCTATGAACAAAACATATTCCAAAGTTGGTTTTGTTAAGGGATAGGTTTATATCACAAAGCAGGGGTCCATAAATACCACAGACTATTACAACACTCAAAATTCAGATTTGTACTAGAATGTGGAGCTGCAATGTTCTAAAGATGCAAAGGCAATAAGAGATCTTATGCAAAGAGAACATTTCATACAAATTATATTAGAACTTAATTCAGTGTATGAGCAAGCAAGGGATCAAGTCCTTAGGACAAATCCTCTACCTGATTTTGATGGAGCATTTGCTATCGTTAGAGGAGAGGAGAGCAACAAAGAACTGGTGGGCACTAAAACCATAGAGGGTGGAGATGCAACCATCAAAACTTTCGCTCTTTCTATGACTACTGCAATAAATAAAGGCACACATGGGCCAAATGTTCGAAACTATGTGAGAAGCCACAAAATCTAAAGCAACTAGGCAACCAAAGAGGATTTCAGCCTAACCGATCAGACCAAGCAAATCAGACTTCAACTATTGATGGAAGCAATGGACAAGGACTAGAGGGATTAACCAACAAGATTTTGAAAAGCTCTGACAATTGTTGAACCAACTTGATAGCTCCAACACCAACCTTGAAACAACCATTACAGGTTCTTGTTCCATGGCTTCCTCAAGTATAAAAGCCTCCTCAATACTTTTAAAACATGATTCTTGTACCTAGATCATTGATTCAGGTGTTTCTTATCATACGACAAGCGTAGTTATTTACCATGTTCAAGAACACAAAATTAAAGTAGCTGATAAGACTTTTTCCTCAGTTGCTGGTCAAGTAACTACTAAAATCTCAAACACCAAAACCTTACGATCCATTCTTCACATTCCAAACATGGATTAGTCCATCTGGTTGTTGTTTTCAGGATCGATCAAGGAAGCTGATATAATTTGTATGAAATGTTCTCTTTGCATACTCAAGACAATTTTGACCGGATTTATCTTTGGCATAACTGTTTAGAGCATCCACCATTTACCCTCTTAAATAAATTGTTTCCGAAGTTATTTTAGAAAATAGATATTATGTAAAAACATATCTAGTTTCTCATCAAGACAAATTTGACCAGATTTATCTTTGGCACTAATCGTTCAGGGCACCCACCTTTTACCCTTTGAAGAACTTGTTTCCGAAGTTATTTCAAAAAATATATGTTATCAATTTACATTTTGAATCTAGTATGTTTACTAAATATCATCGCTCAATTTTTCCAATAAAAGAAAGTCAGATTTCTGCATCATTTAGTCTAATCATTCTAATGCATATGGCCATCCTGTATTACCAATATTTCTAGCTCTCAGTAGTTTGTCAGCTTTTTTGATGATTATACCAAGGTCATATGGGTCTTATAAAAAATAAATCAAAGATTTTATCTATTTTTTCTTTATTTCATAACTTTATCAAGAATCAACTTGGGTTCTATATCTGAACTTTAAGATATGACCATGGAAAATAATACTTTAGCCAGGAACTCAACATACCTATTAGATGAGGGCCTTCTACATCAGTCAACTTGCATTGATACACCTTAACAAAACGGTACTGCCGAAGGAAAAAATAGACATCTTTTTAAAATTGCTTGATCTCTTTTGCTCTAACCAGGGTACTAAAGTGCTATTGGAGGGATGCCATTCTTATTGTAAATTATCTAATCAAAAGTCTTGTGAAGAAACTCATGCTCTTGTTCAACCCCATTTACAGAGTAAACTTAATCCTAGATTTGTGAAGTGTGTTCTCTTACCACTAAAGGTAATTGGATGTTTTCCTAAGCTACTCTTCATCAAAAAAAGGGCACAAATGTTATCATCCTTCCACAAAAAAGACATGTTATTATGGATATGACCTTTATGAAAAATTATTATTAATTTAGTAGGACCTATCTTCAAGGGAAGAGTGACTTAACAGAGGAGAAAGACAGGAGGGAATAGGATGTGCTGGACATTGTGCAAAAGTAATAACCACTAAGGATACGACTACAAAGGACCCTCCAAACATAGGGTCAGCTACTGAGGAATCAGAAGTAACATCCACTAAAGAACCTACCTCCTTCAACATAAGACTACAATTCAGTTCAACAGCCATCGTTCCAACCAATCAGAGTGTACTACTCCTTAAAACACCCTTTCAACTATTAAACAAATACAGAGATCGATATTGAGGCTCAGAAAACAGCCACTCCTCAACTATTAAACAAATACAGAGATAGGTATTGAGGCTCAGAAAACAGCCACTCTAGTAACGTATTCCAAGAGTAAAAGGACCGTCACCGTTTCCTATGCTCCAATTGTTAACCTTGAATCAGGTAATGAAAATAATGCTTCAATTATCATTCCTAATTCTGCTTCTGAAGATGATATTGATTTGCCTATTGCTTTAAGAAAATGGGTTTAGAGTTGTAACTTGCATCTTATGTCTCATTTTGAGTCTTTGTGGAGCCTTTCTGCTTAATATGGTGCTTTTCTCACATCTCAATTGTCCCTAAGAGTTCCTACATCTGTTCATGAGGCCTTATCTCAATTGTCCCTAAGAGTTCCTACATCTGTTCATGAGGCCTTATCTCAATTGCCCCTAAGAATTCCTACATTTGTTCATGAGGCCTTAACTTTCAAATCCATGGAAAAAGGCAATGGACAATGAATCAAAAGCCTTGGAGAAAAATCAAACATGGCAGATTGTGGACTTGCCCAAAGATAAGAAGATTGTTGGCTGCATGTAGATCTATACCATAAAACACAAGGATGATGGGTTATTGGACAAATACAAAGCAAAGACCCATTGCGAAAAGATACACGCAGACTGACTATTACGAGACATTTGCACCTATGGCGAAGATTAACACAATCCGAATTTTGTTGTCCTTAGCAGCAATGAAAGATTAGCCATTGTACTGACTAGATGTGAAGAATGCATTTCTTGATAGAGATTTGCAAGAAGAAGTCTATATCGACATCCCCTGTGATACTAAAAGAACTTGAGAGGGAACAAAGTGTGCAAGTTAAAAGGCCCTTTTATGGTTTACTAGAGCTATAAAAAAATTAGGGCTACTTCCAAAGTCAAAATAACTACACACCCTTTCATTAAGAATTCAATGACAAGGGAAATTACCTCTTTGATTGTGTAGGTCAGTCGATATCGTTGACAAGTAATGATCATGATGAAATTGCATTTTTTGAAAGCCCATCTAGCTACAGAATTTGAAATTAAAGATCTCGGAAACTTGAGATATTTCTGGGACTAGGTCGCAACATGGAATCGACCACTTAACAAAATATACCTAAGATCTATTACAAGAAGTCAGATTGGCTGGCTGTCGACTAATTGATATCCCAATTGAAGCCAATCATGGACTCAGAGAATTGATAGAGAGAAAACCTGTAGATAGAGGAAAATATCAGAAAATTGAGACAGACATTGCCACGGGATTTGAAGGGATCACCAGGTAAAGGCCTTCTATTTCAGAGGAGGGAGAAGAACTTAAACTAGAATTTTACACAGACGCCGGGATTGGGCTGGTTCTAAGATGGACCGAAGGTCAACTACCAGCTATTGTACATTCATTGGAGGAAACCTAGTTACTTGAGAATCAAGAGACAACATGTAGTGGCTCGCTCTAATGCAGAGGCAGGTTTCGTGTGCAGTGGCGTGCGGCATATATGAGCTATTGTGCAGTTAAGGATGGTTCTATCTAACTTGAAGGTCAATAAAGTCCAATAATACTTTATTGTGACAAAAGGCTACCTTAAGTATTGCTCACAACCCTATCCAACACGGTTGACCAAGCATGTTGAAATTGATGAACACTTCATCAAAGAAAAACTTGAATCAGAGCAAATTTGTGTTCCATATGTTTTTTCAAGAGTCAAACTAGCAGATGTGCTTAAAAGGACTACCCACCACGACATTCCAGAATTTAATCAACAAGCTTTGGAATGCAAAGTGTCTTCGCATCAGCTTGAGGAAAAGTGTTGGAAAGTTCCGCATTGGGAACAGTAGAAATAATAGTGAGTAACCAGCTACAGTTAGTGGGTCAGTAGATTATAGTTTGATTAATTGATAGTGGGTGTTAGTTCCTGGAAAAGATGCAAGCAGAAAAATAAAAAATCTTTTCTATCCAGTTAGAGTAAAAAAATGCCAAGTAAAAAAATGGAAATAAGTTTTCATTTTTGTGGTCATGGTCTCTAACCTGTCCCGATTCTGTCCCAGAACCCACGGCTGATGGCAATGAATATCCTATTTGAAAAGACTTGATGCAAAGTTGGAAATGGAGTCAATGAGTTGTGAACCCAACATCTGCATTTTTTAACATCAGCCTCTGTATCTTCTTCCTTTATTTCCTCTAGAATCTTCTTAAGACGTGTATTTGATTAGCT
>JASUUG010000737.1:0-50489 GCA_030449905.1 Luvunga scandens | reverse complement strand
TTTTATAATAACTCATGCCCTAGTGTGTCAAGCGTTGTACGTGGTGTGGTCGATCAAGCTCGAAATAGTGATGTTCGACTTGGTGACAAATCATCCACGTTCATTTTCATGATTGCTTTGTCAATGTAATTACGTGTGCATAAATCTTCTCGATCATTTGTCTGCATGTTGGAAGTTTAATTAGCTCATAGAAAACGTTTGATACCCTTCTTTTTTGGTTTTTAAAAAATTAGATATTGTATAAGTGGAAACAAACCCGGCCCCCTTCCACACTCATTTAAGGGTAGTTCAAACGGCATAAATTTGATACTACTTTAAGGCTGCGTTTACTTACTGGAGTGGAAGTGAGAAGTGCAGATTTTTTCCACTTCAGTGTTTATTTATACAAATAAGAATGGAGTGGGATTCCCACTCCGTGGGTCCCACCCATTTTTGGAGTGGGGAGTGGGATTCCCACTCCCATAGGGGGGGTGGGAGTGAAAATCCACTCCCCCCTCTTTCTTTTTTACCCTTATAAATAATAATAATTTATTTAAATAATAATATTATATTATTTTATAAAATATATTTATTAAAAATAATAATATTAAACTTATTTAAATATAATATTATGATACTTAATTAAAAATAATATTATTATATTCATAAAGAATTAATAATATTATTATATACTATTTTATCTGAAAATATAATATTATTATATTTATTTAAAAATAATAGTATTATATTTATTTAATATTATTAATTAATAATTATAAATATTTTATTCTAAAAAAATTAATTTTATACTATATTATAATAATAATATTTCATTTGTGCTACTCTTATCAATAATTTTTTATTTACATAATTAAAATTAAAATTAATAAAAAATAATAATTTACATAATTAAGAATATTAATAGTTATTGTTAATTTACAAATACAATGAAATAAACTTTTTATTTTTAAAAATATATTTTTTTATTAATTTTGTAATAAAAAACTACAATTCTTTAAATAAGGGTAAAATTGTAATTTGAAACTATTTACTCCGATTCCATACTCTTATCCTAGCGTAAGTAAACAACCTAGTCCCACTCCACTCCATACTCCCAATCCCCTCCCAATCCCAGGATTCCCACTCCTCAAGATTCTCACTCCAATCCAAAAAGTAAACGCACCATAAAATCAGTTTTTACTAGTTGACCAATCAGTACCGGCTAATAGTTTTTACTAGTTGATCAATTAGCACCTACTATAAATGAGAAATCTTTTGCACAATCCTTGTCATGCGGTAAGGTAAGTTGCGCCCACACGGTGAAAATGTCTAGCTTCGATATCCTAAAAAAACTAACCCATTAAACTAAATTATATTTCAAAAGCTAACTCAAGACTTTATAATTACCTCTAACTCGTATATTATTAGACCGGTAATTATTCCCAACCAATATGAGATATTTTCCCTACATTAACCTGCTCTTTAGAGAGCCAACTGACGCCCACTTGCATGAAGAGCTATACCATATTATCCAATAGGACCGTTGACTCTTATGATTAGATTAATTTTATAGCTTATTTATCTTAATAATGGAGCTCGGTCTATTCATTAATTTTTGCATTGGCAGCTTATATACTATCCAGCAAAGAAAATTTTCTTTTGCCCATTTTGCTGTCCTGATGAATATATACGGCTGCATGGCTGTGATGCTTCTCTTTTGCTGGACGATGCAGACGGCACGCAAAGTGAGAAAAGCGCAGTACCAAACCAATCTACATCGGGGTATGAGGTTATTGATGACATCAAATCTGCCCTAGAAAATGTTTGCCCCGGCGTCGTTTCATGTGCTGATATCTTTTCCATCACATCTCAAATCCTGGTTTCTTTGGCATATTTTTTATTTAAAGCAATGATATTCAGACAGCGAATATGTACTTTATTTTAGCACCGGTTTATGTATCATTGTTTCTATCAGCGTTAATTTTGTCTCTTCACAACTCTGATATCTTAAATATGCATCAATATGCTTGTTGTATGATAGTTGAATTATCATGTTTTTTTAATATGTGTAGGATGGAGGTCGAACATGGCAAGTGCAATTAGGAAGAGGGGATAGCAGAACAGCAAACCGAGGTGGAACTGGTGACATTCTGCTAAGCGTGAACTCTATCTTGATCGACCGCCATGTCGTTCTGAGGAAAGATGAGCATATTCGTCGTCTGCAATGTCGCTAGAGCCAAACCGACGATGTCATTCGAAGCCTTTAAGTCTTCTTGTGCATAGCGCGTGATCATCATAGCTGAAAACGGTGTTTTGGGCAGCTGTTTTGAAATCACTTAAGTTTACGCGTGGGAGTCACGTGTCTCTGACGGTTAATGCTGTTACATTTTGGCGGGAACCAGCTGCAGCAGCAAACCGATAAACAGACTTTATAAAGTCTGGTTCTGGTGGATTCTTTAGCAATCGGATTCAGAGAATTGAGGAGAGAGAAGAGAGAAAAAGTTTGTTACTTTTGTTCTCGGTGTTCATCTTGTATTCTCAGAAGCAATTTGGATTCAATATAGTAAAAGCTCGATGCTGCTTTCTTTGGTGGATGTAGGCACCTTCAATGAGTGCTGAACCACTTTAACTCTTGTATTTGTCTTTGATTTCGTTCCTGATCTTTATAGTTTCTTGTGTGTATAATTCTTGATCAGATAATCTTGTATCTTTAGATCAGAATGGTTATTGGGGTGAACTTGATCTAGTTTCAAGGGTCAAATTCATAACAAATTCCAGTTCCTTTTGAATCCCTAATTCAGCTTTCTGACAAGTTCACAGCCAAAGGTCTTGATTCTACTGAGTTGGTCACTTTATCCGTTAATTGCTGAAAACTCCAGTATGACAAAATGAAGTAAATAGGTTTTAATCATTAAATGAATCTTCGCAATAATAAATTAACCTTGCTAGCTTCTTGGAATCATGGATTGGGGATGATCTTGAATTCAAAGTCACCATGCCTTACCATGTAAAGATCTTTAATAATTGGACCATGCATCCTCATATACATATTTGAATATTGGAGAATTCATTTTGCTGAATTAGTATATTGGCCAACCCTACTGTCCATAAAAGAAACGGAAATCTTCAATAATTAACACAATTAAAAAGATAACTTCAAGCAATTGGCCATGCATGTTTCTAGAACTGTGAATTTGTTCAACCAGTTAATAGCCCATACACGGCATGACCTTGCACAGGCACAATATGATTCAAGCCGAAAGTGGCAATCTTTGACGGTACTTATGAACCTGACACAAAATAATTGGCTTTGGATAAAATCAAAATTGAAAAGATTGTTAAATTAATTAATGAGTTAGTTCAGATCACCTATTTAAGAATCGTGTTAGGTTTGAGTTTAGAGAGTTTTGTTGCATGATTCATTGTTTAATTAATCATATTACATTGACTTTTTTTGGCTAAATTTTGAAATTATTTACTAACTTTTTGAAAAAAAAAATTGATTAGATATTGAGTCGTCATACTACAACAAAATATTCTAGATAGAAGAAAATTATAAACATGTTCAACAAATTGAGTTCTTTATTAAAAAATTTAAATTATATTAAATGGGTGGCATTATCAATAAGCAAATTAGTTAGCGTTTGAAATTTTTGATGCAATTGATAAACAAGTCAAATATGAGTCAAGTTAATTGCAGTTTGAGATTCTTCATGGCTCCATATTTTTGTTCTTATAATTTAATACTTTTTTTTTCTTCAGAGGTACACTTGTTCGGGCAAGCCTGATGTGCAGCATTTAGCCGCCGTCTATTCAATTTCAGCAGCACCGGTAAACCTGACCCTACCTTAGATAGTAATACTTGCAAAGCCTTCAACAAAGTTGCCCTCAAGGAGGCCCTATGGGTACCTTCAAATGATCTTGATCCATCAACTACTGATTGTTTTGACAATAATTACTTCACAAATCTTCAAAACAATCGCGGTCTTCTCCAATCTGATCAAGAATTATTCTCTCCAGCTGGTGCTGATACCATCGCCAATGTTTAACGTTTTGCAAATAGCCAATCTGACTTCCTTGATGCTTTTGGACAGTCCATGAACAATATGCATGGGAAATATTGGGGTATTGATTGGAAGCAATGGTGAGATTAGAGCCAATTGCAAAAGGGTCACTGCTAATTAATTAATTAATTGATGGGTTCAGATTGAAGTCTTATGTTGTGGGATAAGTGTTTCTATTTGTAAGTGTGCAGATTTTGTGTGATTTCGTTAATAAGTTAATAAGAGCAATGAAATTTTTTGCCAATTTCACATGTTATGATTTAACGAAATCTAGTTCGAATTCTTATGATAACATTTTTTAAGCTACATTCCCGTTTTTGTCAACTTACACTTGGTTTTAGTCTCTCTCTTGTTTTATTAGCCAACAGGGAAGAAGAATAAATAGTATTAACCGGGGGGAAATTGTTAGATTTCTAATGGCCTAATTGGTTAAATATTAAAATTTGATGTATTTACTTGACTTATATTACATTAGTCACTAATTAACAAGCCTATCTAGTTAAGCATAAAACAAAAAAAAAAATGATGTTTTTAGATAACTAATAATATGTAAGTTACAAATATAACGTTTTCCTTGTGCAGTTCTTTAACAAATTTCCTTTTCCTAGTAACATATTGATTTCATTTAGGAAACTAGTTTCCTATTTAATTAAGGCATTATTCTTACATGTAATGGGAATAGGAAACTATTCCCTAATTCAATACGGTAAGTTATTGTCACATATAAATATCCGTAGAGAAACAAAAATTCATTTCATATATCATACTAAAAATAATGGAGCAATACGAAAAGATTAGGGCGCTTGGGTCGGGGGCTTATGGCGACGTGTTTCAGGCTCTTGATAAAAGGAGTGGTGAATTTGTTGCTGTCAAGAAATTGAAGAAGAAGATTTTTTCATTGGACGAGAGCAGGAACTTGAAAGAAGTTAAATGTTTAAGGAAGATGAATAATCATCCCAACATTGTCAAATTGAGGAATCTTGTCAAAGAACACGAAGACGTATTCATTGTGTTCGAGTACATGGAATCTGATCTTCTAAAACTTATGAAAGAAAGAGCAGGTCAAAATTTCTCTGAAGATGAAGTCAGAAACTTGTGTTTCCAAGTGTTTCAAGGTCTCCATTACATGCACCAACAGGGTTATTTTCACCGTGACCTAAAGCCTTCCAACTTGCTTGTTTCCAAAGGTGTGATCAAGATAGCGGATCTTGGAATGGTGAAGGAAATCGATTCTAATCTGCCGTGCACTGATTATGTTACAACACGCTGGTATCGAGCTCCTGAAGTGCTGCTTTGTTCCGAGATTTATGGACCTGAAGTTGATATGTGGGCAATGGGTGCTATTATGTTCGAGATGTTGAGTTTCGGGATTCTTTTTCCGGGAAAAAATTCAGCTGATCAAATTTACAAAATCTGCCGAGTGATTGGAAGCCCCACCGAGGATTCTTGGCCTCTTGGAATTCAACTCACGAGCAATCTCAACTGGAAGTTCCCGCAGATGGGTGGTGTGAATCTGCGTGAGTTGTTACCATCAGCTAGTCGAGAATCCATCAGCTTGATTTCATGGCTTTGTTCCTGGAATCCACACATGAGGCCTACGGCTGCGGAAGCTTTGGAACATCCTTTCTTCCGGAGTTGCCATTTTGTTCCCCGGTCGGTGCCTCTTCTTTGCAATAATTTTGAAGCTGTTGCGTTTCCTACTGCCACAGTCACAACGCAGCGACGTTCTTTGACATACCCTCAGGAACCGAATGACGAGCAATTATGTTCATGTTTCAAATGTGAGATGCAAAGGACTAACAGTGCTCACATGATCGTCAACTCTGCCAATCCAGCAACGTCCATGATTTATAAAACTGATTATTATACAGCTGCAACTGAGACGTTGACTTGTCGCATGCAACCATTGCAGCAGCTGATGATGTCGAGGCCTCCTGGATTTTGAAGAAAACATTAAGGCTGATTATTGTATTTCTACTTAAAACCCCTAGCTACGTACGTACTAAGTGTATTGTCAAATACTATTCAATGCATTGATATTCATTGATTTTTTTTTTACTTTTTTTTGGAATTCAATGAGTATAAGTCCATGACCAGATAATTTTTTTTCCCCTTAAGTTATGGTCAAATGTGAGTTGCAAAGGACTAATAATGATGATCACATGATCATCAACTCTGCCAATCCAGCAACCTCAATGATGTATAAAACTGGTTATACAACTGCAACTAATTTGGCTTCTCGGATGCAGCAATTGCAGCAGCTGATGATGTCGAAGCCTCCTGGATTTTGAAGAAAATGTTATGGCAGATTATTGTATTTGTTTTCAAAAACCCTAGCTACGTACGTAGTAAGTGTATTGTGGATACTTAATAATTTCATTTGTTCATGTAAGCAAAAATTATCAGTACTATCATTTTTTTCGAATAATTTGATACAACTGGCCCTAAAAAGGACATTAACGGGCATTCAATGCATTGTCATCTCCTCAAGTTCGTTATTGTCCTTTACATTCATTTCAGCGAGTGTAAGTCGATGACCAAATGCATATATATATTTTCACCTTTTAAGTTATATTCTAATGGCAATTTAGCTCCCTCCATGTGAGTGTGTTGAAACTCCAAATCTATTATTTCAAATCAAAAAGTCAAAACTCACCACCTGATCAATTATCTGGCACCTGATCACGACCAACCGCAATTACAGACATCCAGAAACTAGATTAATTCTCAAAAACTGATCTTCTCTAACGTAAGAAAGAAACAATTTCCTCAAAGAAGAAAACTTCACAATATATATAATTCCTTGCTAACTCCAGTTTACGCTAAGGCCATGTTCAATGAAAATTTATGATTGCAGGTTATGATGCCATTTACTTGCCCCATATAAGAAAATCAAGAGGGTATGTTTCAAATCTTTGATGGGGTGATGTTAAGTTATATTATATGTAACTTACATCAATCTAAGATATGTTTCAAATCTTATAGTAGTCATAAATGATAGCGTTGTTTAGTTGTCAACATATCTTGAGTTATTGGATGCAACTCATGGGTTGACTGTAGTTTACATTAAATTAACGTAACTTAGTCACACCCCTTTGATGATATTAATGCCATTTATTATTAACCATAATAAAATCACAAGGTCCTTATCATCCAATTCGCTAATGTTTTTTCATACTATCACCCAACTAAAGTCAATTAAAAGTGGTTCTTTAAAATTTTTTCATAAAAATGCTCTCAACAGAAAACTCTCTCCACAAGACCAGCCTTCCTCCCCATAAGGATGATTGATCGACCAAGAAAACCAAATTTAAAGCACATGGGGAAGATGGAGATAATCCCTCTATGCTATCCTTTCGAGATAAACTAATGGAACAACAACTAGGTATGATTGATGAACTCATGGGAAGGGAAATGAAGCACATGAAGAAGTCGGAAGAGACGAACTCATGGGAAGGGAAAAGGATATTGAGATTAAGAATGAGGCTGTGGTCATTGAACGAGAAGGCATGTGACCTTCGATTTCTTTTTCACAAAAATTCCGGGAGCAACTCATAAAACCATGGCAATCTATTGTTGTTGTGAAACTTCTTGGCGGTGTGATTGGCTACAAAGCGCTTTGCTCACGATTGGAATCTTTATAGCCAAATATAGGCGATTGCTCTATCATAGATTTTAGGCAATGGCTATTTTCTCGTTAAGTTCTGAAGGGAAGGTGATGCCGATTTTGTCCTTACACAAGGGTCATGGATCGTTTTGGGACACTATCTGATTGTTCAACAATGGTCGCCTCATTTTAATAGCTCGAATGAGAAGATTGATAAAATCAAATCATGGATTCGACATCCAGATATGCCATGTCATTGGAAAAGTCATTAAATTTGATCACAGAATTAGCGGCGAGAGGTAAGTGTGCCTGCATTGCAGCGGAAGTCTTCCTTGAGAGTCCTCTAATCTCTCAATTTTTACTGGATGGAAGAATTCTAAGAGTTGAATATGAAGCTCTTCCAACGATCTCCGTTGGCTGTGGAAAATATGGACACACGTCTTTTTCATGCCCGGACAAATTGAATTTAGAGGCGTAGGGGGCAAAGACGAATCCCTGACGAAACTTCAGTTGTTTTGCGGGCGGTGGATACTCTAGACGGTCCAAACTTCGGTCCTTCAATGATCTTGGCTAGGAAAGGAAATTACAGAGGGAATAAGGAAAGAACAGGTGCAAAGGAGCCTAATCAAAATAGTTTGGTAAGCGAAGTAAAGGTTCTAGATTTGGCGTTTTATGATAGGAAAGTGAAATGGAAAATGATTCTGTGGAGGCTTCAAATGCGGCTGCTGCCGTAGACAATCACAAGATGACCGTTGCTTCCCTTAAAAATAAGGAAAAGATTAATTCACGTGTTTCTAAGGCTCCACCAAAACGATGCCGTCTGGAATCAAGGGTAAATCCGTGACACGAAGCAAGAATGCTGCCACGTCTGAACCCACAATTCTCAAACCTACACATGTAACACAGACTATCCTACCCATAAGTAACCCTAGCTCATCTTATCAATGGCCCTCTATTTCCATGCAAAAAGATACCTCACTTGACAATCCCAAAAGCGAGTCAGCTATGACTAAACTTCCTGAACCAACCTTGATCCCAACTTCTTTAGACCCTAAATATCATTCTGCAGTATATTTTAATAACAATTCTGAAAATGGGACCATTTAAGCCCTACTTTTGGTTCCCCTTAAACCCAACCCCGATGAGGAGCCTCCAAATATAAGTGATATGGACATGGATAATTTAGACGAGGACTCATCAGATTGTGAATATATAAAGAAATTAGATGATGATGAGTCTGCGACATCAGATGATTCTCAATCCCTTATTGACGAAGATAACATGGATGTTTATCAGCAGGGCCATGAGCCCTTGCAGTAAGTCCTCCCCTTTCTTCAATTTTTTTTTATTTTTATGCTAATGAATTTGTCCTTTTTGTTTTGGAATTGCCAGGGGGCGGCATCGCAATCTTTTCGACGAATTATCAAGATGTTTGTTCAAAATTATAGGTCCATGCCAGTGGCTCTTTGCGAACCTCAAATTAGTGGAATTAAAGCTAATGACTTTATTCATTTAAGTGGCTATGATCAATCCCACTGAGTTCAGGCGGTTGGTTTCTGAGGTAGAATTTGGTTATTATGGAAAGTGTGGTTAGATGTCACCATCCTTATTAATCATAAGCAATATATTCACTTCTAAGTGTCTGATACGAGGGGATTAAACTCTTGGGTCACTGCGGTCTACACTAACCCAATTCCATCTCTCTGTGAGCTTCTTTTAGATGATTTAAATTACTTGGCAGAGAATATTCATAGTCCATGGATGCTAGTGGGTTATTATAATGCCACTGTCTGAGCTTCGGAGAGGAAGGGAAGTACAAATAGTTGTAATTGGCCTTGTAAGAAATTTTAAAATTGGTTTCATAGCCACGGTATATTTGCGATGTCTAATTTACTGAACCAAAGTTTACATGAAGAGGGGATCACTTCATAAACGTCTTGATAGAGCCATTTGTAATGATATTTGGTTCAGCACTTTTACAGGGGCTAAAGGTTTAGAGCCGTTTAGATTCCTTGCTTCTTGGCTTACTGACAATCATTTTTCTAGTTTTGTTTCTCAGGTGTGGAATAAAGATGCAGACTATAATAGTTCGGTCAAGGAGTTTACCGATAAAATCGATCATTGGAATAAGAATAAATTTGAAAACATTTTTAATTGCAAAAGAAGAATCTTAGCTAGATTTGGTGGAATTCAAAAAGCGTTGGAGTTTGACCAGTCGGATAATCTTTTAAAACTGAAGACTAATGTTAGTAAAAAGCTTAATGATATTTGAAATCAGGAAGAATTTTTGTGGCTTCAGAAATCTCGCATTGCCTGGATTCAATTTAAAGACAGAAATACCTCTTTTTTCCCCAAAAAACAATGACTAGGAGAAGAAAAAATCGAATTGTCTCGATCAAAGATGGCTGGGGCCATTGGATTTCGGATGAGGATAAGGCTCATGCTGTTAATATTTTTACTAATTTGCACACGACTGATTCTGACAAGAAGCATATCATGAAGAGACCTGTGGATTGACGGTCTGCATGCTACTTTTTGCCAATCTCAATGGGAGGTGGTCGGCAAGTCATTGTGCAAGCAAATCAAAGATGCTGATCGTTCTAATCCCAAAACTTGATAATCCGACTAGTTTAAAGCGTTTTCTCCATATTAGCATTTGCACGGAAATGTATAAAACAACTACAAAAATTATGACTAATAGATTAAAGAATTTTCTCCCTGATCTTGTAGGTTCGCATCAAACTAGTTTTGTTTCGGGGCGGCACATCACCAAAAATATCGTCATCGCCCAGGAGCTTATTCAAAAAATATCGTCCGCAATAGACCTTATAAGTCTGTGGATTAAGGTTTTATGTTCGAAATATGGTGTTGAGAATGGCAATCTCTCCACAAAGTTACCTACAAAATATGGTTCTTCTATATGGTATACAATGTGTAAAGTTAGGCAAAAAGTCTTGAATGGTGTTCGTTGGCAAGTTGGAAATGGTTCAAAAATTTGTTCTGGACAGATTGTTGGATGATGGAAAATGTGACTTTGAAGAGTTATGCTTTGATGCCGGTTCTAAATAATATGCTTGAAGACTCTATTGCGGATTATGTTGATAATAATGGGTAGTGGAATTGGGATGCTTTTAATAATTTTCTTCCCCGCAGATTAGTGCTCACTATTGCGGCCATTAAGCCTCCAAGTGTAGAAGTGGGTACCGATCGTATCTTTTGGTGCTTCTCGAATAAAAGCAATTTTACAGTGAAGTCAGCTTATCACAACATTTCAAGCAACTCCTCCAATGGTATCTGCTCGAAATGAGACCTTATTTGGAGCTGGAAAAGACCACAGAATGTTAAAACTTTCCTTTGGCTTGCTATTCAAAATAAATTAAAGACCAAAGCAGAGCTTGCTAGAGGACATTTTGGTCGAAAGTCAGTGTGAGAGGTGCAAAGTTAGCATGGAAGATTCTCTACACGCTCTTCGAGATTGTGTGGCAGCCAAGCATATTTGGTTAACGGTTGTCCCTCTTAGCCAAAGAGATAATTTCTTCTGTTTGAACTTGAAGGATTGGACCCTCACTAACTTAAAGCTTGGTCATTGTGCTTGTAATGGAGTGAATTGGTCCTCTGTTTTTGGTATAACAATTTGGCGCTTGGCAAAACCAGGCCTTGTTCCAGAACGTGCAGAGTTGCAATCATAGCATTATTGTGGATATTATGGGTAGAGCTAAAAGTTATCATAAAACTATGATGAATCTAATCAAGCCTGGAACTTCAAAGGTTCAAAAATACTTTGGTTGGAAACTGCCTCCTGATAATGCTTTCAAATTAAATTCAAACGGTGCGTGCAAGAAGGTGAACATAGCAACCACTGGTGGGCTTATAAGAAACGCTAATGGGGATTGGATTACTGGTTTTTGTGCTAGCATTAGTATCAATTCAGTTACTAATGCCAAACTCTGGGGCTTATTCTATGGTCTTGATATGGCTTGGAAGCAGAGAATTCGGGATTTGCTGGTTGAGGTTGATAGCAAGTGCACTATTAAGCCAATTGCAAACACAAGTAACAATCCCAATTGCTATTCTTCTCTGGTTCATAGCATCAGGGAGCTTCTAAATAAGGATTGGCATGCGTGCATTAACCACTTTTATCCTGAAGCGAATTTCGTAGTAGACTTTCTTACCAATTTTGCTATCAGTCAATCTCTTGGGTTCTAGTTCCTTCACGGTCCTCTTTGTGGTCTTGTCTCTTGGTTAAATCATGATATGTACAGAATTACTTTCCCACATTTTGTTTCGACTTAGCTTTGTAGGCTCCCCTTTGTATTAAAAAAAAAAGTGAATCAAAAGTACAAAAATCAACGTCTCATTTCTTTTACGTTTCTCCCTATGACAAGCACAATATATATATTCTAAAACAGGGAGATTGTCAATTTTATCTCTATTGAAATTAATATATATAACTTATCTCCCATTATTTTCAGAATATCCAATAATTTATTAGCACAAAAAATTTAAAGGAACAGACTCATTTGCCTAATACTTGATCTTGGGTAAAAATAAAATATGCATTTATTATAAGAAAAATATTTAAAAATAACAAAAGTACAATAAAAATATTTTATTATTGATTCTTTTACTAACACCGAAACCTATATTTTTTACTTTTAGTATTTAAGTTTTTTTATTTTACTTTCAATTTATGTGATTTATTTAATTTGTAATATATATAAATAAAAGTGTATTTGAAAACAGTAAAGGATTACATGGTATATATTAATTTCAAAAGTAGAAATTGATAATCTCCCTTTTAAAACATAAAATTTGAAAATAATATAAAAAGTACAATAGAACCTTGATAAATTAATACTCAATAAATAAATAACCTAAATTAAATATTAGACTTTTTCATTCCCAACTCGAGGCAATATGGTAATTTACTAATTTGATAATTTATAAGATAATAAATTTCTTTAAAAAATCATTTTTTCCTATAGGATCCACTTACTATATAGATTGATAATTACCTAATTTAAAAACTAAACCACATGATATGTCATGTGACTTTTGTAGAATATGTTGTCGATTTGCTCAAAACTTACTTGGAACTGAATCTTATCTCTAACTTTTTTGTAATTCTAAATTTCTATTTGCATTGTTGTTTTGCAACAAGTTTGAGACTAGCTCCATATGTCGTTGTGAATATAATGTAAAATTCTCTAAAATAATCTAACTACCAATGATGTAAGACAACTAACTATTATTTAAATAAAACATAATAAATACTAAATCAAGTCTAATATATATTATATCACGATCATATTTTCCAAAAATAACGAATTTCTGCATTAAATTATTAATTTATTAATTTATCTATATATTAATAAAATTTTCATGGTTCCACACTGTTAATTTTTGAGGTTTAATTGTAAATAAATCTACAGTGCAACGAGGGAACAAACTGTTTGCGTGACAGTGAGTAGAAGGAGAATAGCGGCTGCAATTACAGAGATAGACGCCCATGGAGTGTTGAAATAGTTTTGCTTCAAGTTTGCCTTCCACTTGTGCCATGGTGACTTACAATAGATAGATAGATTAGCAACAAGACCAGAGTAAAGGAATTCATCAAAAACCAGCGTACAGTCTTTTGAAAGGGTACTGAAAATAGTCGGAAGTTCTTCAGAATCCCCAGCAATGTCATTTTCAAAGAGTAACTCTGCATCTTTTGGAGCAGGGACGAGGATTCCAATCATTATTATATAGTCATTCAAGTATGGGATGTAGTCGTGCATCCACTCGAAAACTAGAAGATTTCTGTATAAAAGCTCTGTCTTGGAATATACCGGAATAAATGGAATTTCAAGAACTCCATTTCCAAATTTGATATCAAGTAGATTTTGGCTTGACCCTACTTTGAACTTGACTCCAGCCTGGTGAAGTTCCTTCACACCAGGTACGTTTATATGTTTCAATGGAATTGGAGCGCGCGACTGAGATGGCTGAAGACAGAGTATAAACAGATCAAGAAAATGTGCAGCTTTTGAAAAGTGGTTTTCAAACACTTCCTCCTCCATAGGGAGAATGCCAAATACATCTTCCCGGAACCAGGAAATGGTAATTGTGAGCAGGGAAATTTCTTTGTAAAAGTCATCATCATAGGTTGCTGTTTTGGCTAGATTAAACAAGTCATTGAGAATGAATAATGGAAGCTGATTTTCTAGCAGCCAAAAGTCATATCGAATAACCAAAAACAACTTTGTTTTTGCAAAAATGCGATCATCATCCGTTCTCCAATCAGGTTCATAAAATCTCAGGAAAAACTCAATGAGAAAGACAGCATCCACTAAAACCATTTTTACGAAATCATCACTTTGAAGATTATGAATGGTTTCTGCATAACAACTGCGCAATTCTGCTTCCCTTCCTTTTATAAATGCAAGGAAACGTGCCATGGATACCTTTGTTCTTTGAAGAAAGCATTTTAGGTACCTTTGTTTATGCTCTTCCATGGCTTTTAACTCTTCCTTACCATGATGGAACGGGCCAATTGAAACCATTTGTGGAGTGTATTGACTTGGATTTAAACACCGCTTGGGCTCTGGAATTCTATAGATGGAACACTCTTTGGACAAGGGATGCAGGGTCTCCAACTCGCCACTCAAAGAATCGGCCAACTTCTTCATATCAATCAGCACATGCTCGCTCTCATCCTCATGCGCCCTGTCATCCATGTATATACTCAATCAGTTTCTAACAGTAGAATTATGAAGCAAACGACACTAGTATGGAAAAGTCTTGGTCTTGGTGTGTCCAGGAGCATTGCTCTTTTTTCATTCACTTATTGTTAAGTATATGTTTTTCGATCAATCCTGATAATATTTATATACACGTGACAACTAGAGAACAATATGAAGCAATGCTACTTGAGTACCAGAGATATATCCAGATTTATAAAAAGAAATGACGATCTAGTGTGTGTAGATTAATCAGCTACTCAACAGTTCAAAAATTAAGACACAATTGAATTCTCACATTGCTTTTGATGCAGCCCCTGCATTAATTGCGGATGAAGAATCGGCTAACTTCTCCATTTCAAAGGGTACATGCTCGTCCTCCCTGTCGTCCATGGCCAGCATTTTAATAGAAGTCCTCGGTTGAGCGAGATTTATCAATTAAAATAGAAACGAGTACAATAAAAAGAATGCTGGAACATCCTTGGCCAGCTTGCTAACAGAAGAATGATGTGTGTATCCTGATTAATTAAAAGGTATAACAATCAAGTGCATATAAATCAGAAACTTAACACCAAAAATTAAGACAAAAATGAATACTCACATTTCTTTTCTTTGTATCGTGGATATGAAGCACGATAATATACAAGATCGATCTGGTCCTCATAATAAATTGGTCCATGTACTCCATATATATAGGAATAATTTGAATAAATTGATGTTGTGCATTAATTCCTTTCTTCAGAACATAACAATTCTCTTGTCTTTGATAGAATCTCTTTCAATAAAGTCTGTAGGTGTTAGCTTTCTTTATTGGTTCCCATCTAATAAGCTGCATGCTTTAAGCTTCACAACGGAAATTGTCCAAAATTACAAAACGAATAATCAAGAACAAAGATTATACTGGTTGTTAGTCTTGGAGAAATCGCTTGACATAAAAGTTTAAGTTAAGAGTCAACAAGTATTAATTAGTAGGTCTCCTCAACCTCAAGTACCAAAACCAGAGCCTGTAGATGAGCCGCGAGACATGAAAATTCAAAAGTAAGCCAATAAATTAAACTTTGATACCTTATTAGAGAAATAACTTAGGTCAAAAGTTAGAGCATAATGATTAGGGTTCGATAATAGTGTTAAAGTTAAGTCTTATAAGCAATTTACTACGATAAATAATTCAAGATGCGTTTGGGGCAAGTACGCCAGCTGCTCCCCACCTTATATTCTAGGAATATTCTCCTAGAGTAGAAGGTGGGGAGCAGTTGCACTGCCTAGTGTCACCGACAATGAATTATTACAATAAATTCTTGAAGAAAAAACCATATAATATTCTTGAACCTTATCTTAAGTTAATTAGTTTAAAACTTAAAGCATGTTCCTTTCGGCTTCTCCATGACAAAAGGATAAAAGCTTAAACTTGTGTTTGGTGTTGTTCTAGATACTTTCATCCGTGGGGAAGCTGCCCACGGAGAACAGAGGCCCTGCCCTGTTGTTGTGTGTCCAAAAACAATTATAAATTATGGTGATGTAAATTTACAATTTCAGATTTTTAATATATTTATTTTTCTGTTTAGCCCCTACAACTTTAAAAGTTTAACATTTTACCCCACTAATTGCATACTCTTTTTCAACTTTGATCCAAAATATTTACCTCTATAATAAGTGACCCCCCAAATATTTTATTATAGCTCGGTAGCTCCGCCCCTCTGCATCATCTATACAATGTATGCAAAACTTATACAATAATTTAAGCATCTCAACTTTTATTTTTATTTATGCATGACACAGCCGAATGATTTTACTTAACTTGTATCCATTGATCATTTGGAACTATGAATTTATTTGAGGAGTTTAGAATTATTTCATCTATGGATTTACGACGAATTTGCCATAGGCCTGTAGATTGACACAACCCCACCAGAAAAAAATAAACCTAAGAGCCATCGACCGGCCTTTACTAAAGGCTGCTAAAAATAGTTGCAAGTAGTTAACCCAGCAGAATAATGAAATAAACAACGTTAATAGTGTAAATCCAGATTGATTAAAAGATATAACCATCGCAGTGTACATACATCAGAAACTTAACCCATCAAAATTTAAGATTAAAAGTGAATATTTTCATACATTGCTTTCTCTTTAGCCCTTATTAATTTTGGATGAAGAAACACAATAATATGATCAACCTAGTCCTTGAAATAAATTGGTCCGTGTACATAGAAATCACAATTCCTTTCTTCAGAAATAAAAAAATTAATTCTCTTGTCACTGCTTGACGCCAAGTTTAGTATGATTGGTAGGGGCACAGCAATAATACTACACACAGGTGCCTAGTAGGCACCCAACGGCTGCCGCAGCTTTGCAACATCCTGTCCTCAGCGGTTATTTTATGAAGCATAGTGCTTCCTTGTAATCGTGTCTTTACTTGACAGAGATCATATATTGAGTTTATTGCCCCGCACAGCTCCTTTGAATCGAAGGCCACTTCAAATCACTTAATATAGGGCCCCTTTTCGATAGAAAGGAATTGCCAAACCAACCCAGCTGGCTGGTCTTTATCCGTCCGATTGGATATAGTGAGTTATCAAGTTTTCATCATGCTGTGCTGGGCCACCAAACGCTTTTGCTTTTTCTTTCGACTTTCGCGGACCCCTGCTTTATTGATTTCCTCACTTATCTTGCTTTTATCATTATGTGCCTGACTTGACTTGGGTCTTACTGTAGACCAATTACTCTGTAATGTCACCATAAAAGTTTTAACTTGATTATAAAATTTCTGAATAACGCAACTAATTAATTATTGCGAATTCTAGATTCAATTCTAATACTGGTTATTCAATTATTAAGATCTTTCACAGAATCGCAGTGATACATTCTTCCATTATTGCTTTTCTTTTTTTCTCTGCCATGCCACATCCTCCATTATTGATGTTAGCTAGGTGACGCAATTTAAAAATTGAGGTGACCAGTTGGCAATACATATGTGCTTAACTAGCTGGAAAGGTAAGTGAAAATAGCAACGGTAAAGAGAAATCAACTGCTGTTGATTTCTTAAACATTCTGTGGGTGAGCTAAACAAAACAGAATCACTAGTAAGCAATACTAATGAAATGCTTCTAAAAAGCACAAAGTTTGATCTTAACTGTAGAAATTAATAAATCTACAATGCAATTAGACAAGAAACTGTTTGTGTGGCTGTGAGTAGAAGGAAAATAACACCTGCAATTACGGAGATAGACGCCCATGGAGTGTTGAAATAATTTTGCTTCAAGGTTGCCTTCCATTTGTGCCATGGTAATTTGCAATAGGCCTGCAGATCAGCAACAACACCAGAATATTGGAAATTAAGATTATCTAACGTACAGTCTTTATAAAGTTTTCCAAAAACAGTTGGAACAGTTTCAGTAATCGCTAGCACAAGAACTTCACTTTGAACGAGTAATTCAGCATCTATCAGACAGCTGACGAGACAAGCCATCATTATAATGTAATCATTAAAATATCCGTTGTAGCCATGCATGCGCTCGAAGGCTAGAAGATTTCTGCACACACGCTCTGTGTTATCAAAGACAGAAAGAAATGGAATTTCCAGAATTCCTTGATTAAAATTGATGTCAAGTAGACTTTTGCTTGACCCTGCAGCTGGTTTAAACTTGACTCCGACTTGCCGAAGTTCCTTCACGCTGGGTATGTTTTGATCATTCAATTCAAGTTGAGCAGGCGACTGGGATGGCTGAAGACAGAGTATAATCAGATCAAGAAAATGTTTAGCTTTCCAGAAGCGGGCTTCTAACAAATTCTCCTCTATTGGAAGACGAGCACGTATATATTTGCTGATCCAAGAACAGGTCATTTTGGCGAAGGAAATATTCTTGTACAACTCATCACCGTAAGTTGTTGTTTTGGCTAGATCAAACAAGTCATTGAGAATGAATAACGGAAGCTGATTTTCTACCAGCAAAAGTCATCCCCTATTTCCATATACGATTTGGGTTTTTTAAAAACGCAATCCTGATCCGTTGTTAAATTACGTTTATAAAATCTCAGAAAGAACTCAATGAGAAAGACAGCATCCACTAAAACCATTGCTACGAACTCATCACTTCCAAGATTACAGATAGTTTCTGCATAGCAATTGCGCAATTTTGCTTCCCTTTCCTTTATAAATGCAAGGAAACGTGCCATACGTACCTTAGTCCGTTGAAGAAAACATTTTAGGTATCTTTGTTTATGCTCTTCCATGGCTTTTAGCGCTTCCTTACCATGATGAAAAGGGCCAATTGAAACCATTTGCGGAGTAAAATCACTTGGATTTAAACGCCGCTTGGGCTCAGCAACTCTATAGATGGAACACTCTTTAGACAAGTGGTGCAGGGCCGCCAACTTCCCACTCAAAGTATCTGCTGCTAACTTCTCCATATCAATCGATACATCCTCACTGTCATCCATCTTCTGGTAATTGCTCGCTGCAGTAGCAACGAATCGAAAAAAACGAAATTAGCAGTATATTTAGATAACAGCATTAGAAACAAATCTGGAGAGCCAACTCATTTCCAGGATGATTAAAACTGAAACGATACCAAAAGCATATGGATCTTAAAACATCAAAATTATGGGGGGAGGGGGAAAGATCAAGAAATTAAGCTCCCGTGCACTCTTACGTCAAAGTTATAGAGTCAAGAGTCTCATCTTAATATATAAAATTCAATGATATTTTGTTGTCGTTTCATTTTCTCAAAAATAAAAAAATTTAGCAAGCAGATTCTGTTCAAACTATCAAATCAGTCCAAAATTTAAGCTGAGGTTGGATGAAACAATTTAATTAAAAAAAATCAAGTGATGGGGAGTAGACAATTACTAGCATTATATTATATATTTCGCCAAAAAGTCTAACTACTTATGTCATATCATATTTCTTAGCCACGTTTTCCAGTTACCACCATATGACAATTTTTTGGCCACATGTCCTAACTAGCTCCCCCCACTGGCCCACACACACACATATATACGGTGAAGTCTAAGTTACAGAATCTCTAACTGACACCCCAGCCTTAGCGTGCTCCACCCACAATCATTTGCATGCTTTCTCTTCATGTGGAGGACATGTGGGCTGCATGGATTGGGGGCGTATGTTACAGAATCTGTAACATATACACCTCCTACATATATATAATTCTAGATATTTTTCTGTTAAAAAGTGGACAATTGGACTTGAGTCTGTTTTTAATATTAATTGAATCATCAAATTTTTATCATTATGTGCTTGACTTATTGTGAAAACAGCAACAGTAAGTACTTACAGAAATCAGCCGCTCTTATTTATTGTATACAATCTGTGGTTGAGCTAAACAGAAACACTCACTGGCAAAACAAGTGAAATCCTTCTAAAAGGACAACATATGATAAACAGTAAAAAGAATCTACAATGTAATGCGATGAGAGAGCAAACTGTTTGCGTGGCTGTGAGTAGAAGGAGAATAACAGCTACAATTAAGGAGATATTTATGGTCAATGACTCAAGCATTGACCATAAATATATAGTTGACAGACTTGTTGTTCATGACAAGGAGTTGAGAATTGACAAAGTTAGGTCTGTCTTATTTGGATGGCCCAAACCTAACGTTTCCATTAATTTGAGTCTTTAAGTAATTAAAGAAAATATCTGAGGGCTGATAGAAAATTGCCATTAAATTGGCTTAAAAAATCACGTGGCTATATACATAGAATAAAAGGAAGCGGCAGCAATGTCTGCTTGAAGAAAAGTCGTGAGAGGAGAGTAGAAGACAGTCGCCGATTATGTAATTTGGGGTTAAGGGTTCTAATCTTTTGCTTGGATGATTGAAAAGTAAATTTAATTTCGTTTTCTCTTAAATTTGGAAGATAAGTTTATGGTATTATTCTCTATATTTCTACTAATTATTTTGAGATTATTGATATTGTTATTCTCTAGTATTATTTAGAAAAGAATTTATGTTGTAATCTAATTATTAATAAATATAAAGTAATATAAAACTACGGTCCTACTGATTTTTTTCAATTTAAAATTTTCACGTAAAAAATCTATGTCTCTTGTAATTAATTTATTGTTTTAGATTGTGTTGATTTATGTTTTACTGATTTATTAGTGTGTACATCCTATTTTAGTCATATAAAGAAGGAAAAGAGCTAGTTTTCCCTTAATTTACCGCTATTTTTATAGATTACTTTTCCAATAGAAAATTCTGATGATGAATCAAAATCACATGATGTTTCTCTTTTTTGTGATTTACGGATTCTTTCTCTTAATCTAAGTTATTTAAGAAACAATCCCAATAAACCTAATACGATAGGTATAATTATAACTTTCCCAAGTAATATTGATATTCCATAAGATGCCAAATTACCTATGGTCTTAACAATGTTAACTAGGCCTCTCAGAAAAAAAAATGTTGGCTAGGTGACAAGTAGACAATATACGTTTACAATGTTTGCTTCATCATACCAACGAGCGAGCTAGTAAATTAACAATATTTATCGTTAATTATGTGCTTGAATTTTTGGAAAGATGAGTGAAAACAGCAACAGTACGTACAGATATCAACTGCTCTTATTTGTTTTTTATTCTGTGTTTGAGCTGAGCAAAACAAAAGCACTGACAATATACACAAGCTGTGAAATTTTTCTTTTAAAAATTGAAAATTGCAGAAATAAAATGATTTACAATGCAATGAGAGAACAAACTGTTTGTGTGAATGTGAGTAAAAGGAGAACAACCCCTGCAATGACAGAGATGGATGCCCACGGACTGTTGAAATAATTTTGCTTCAAGGTTGCCTTCCACTTGTGCCATGGTGATTTGGAATAGCTTGTAGATTAGCAACAATACCAGAATACTGGAAATGAAGATAATCGATCAAAAATTCTTTATCAAGTTTGCGAAATGTAATTGCAAGTGTTTCAACATTCCCTAGCCCAGTAATTTCATTGTGACAGAGCAATTCTGCATCTTCTAGAGTGCTGACGAGGTAACTCATCATTATGATATAGTTACTAGAACATCCAATGTTGTATGCATCCTCTCGAAGGCCAGAAGATTTCTGTACAAACGCTCTGCGTTATCAAACATAGAAAGAAAAGGAATTTCCAGAATTCCTTGATAAAAATTGATGTCAAGAAGATTTTTGCTCGACCCTGCAGCAGCTGGTTTAAACTTGACTCCGGCTTGGTGAAGTTCCTTCAGACTGGATATGTTTTGATCTTTCTTTCAATGTATAGGATGGCTGGGGACACAGCAGAATCAGGTTAAGAAAATGTATAGCTTTCGAGAAGTGGGTTTCTAACAAATTCTTCTGTATTGGAAGACGAGCACTTATACATTTGCTGATCCAAGAGCAGGTCATTTTGACTAAGGAAATATTCTCGTACAACTCATCAACGCAAATTGTTGTTTTGGTTAGATGATGGGCATAATTTATTTATATATTTTACTCTTTATTCTATGTTTTTTAGTCATTTTTATTTATTATTTTTAATTTAATTTAATTTATTTTATTAAACAGGGGAATAATTAAAGATTAGGGAATAAAAGTATAACAATGGGAAAGAAATAAAGAATTGAAATTAAAATTTATTCTCGAATTAAAGCATGCGAGCAACTAGAGAAAAGGCAAATTCACCGATATGCATGTGAAGACAAGAAGATTTATTTTTGGAAGAGGATTATTAGTCTAATTATTTTTGGAAGCTTTGGCTTTGTGAAGCGGCGGCACAAGTTTTGCGATAAGGAGTGAATAAAGTGGTCGGTGGTGGCTAGAGAATATAAAAGCCAAGCTTCGGCTTAAAAAAACAAACAAACAAACGAACAAACGAACGAACGGTTGCAGCTGCCAGTAGGGTTGGCAGGCTTGTACCGGGCTTTTACAAGCTCGGGCTCAGACCTATGTATAAAAAAAATAAGTTCAAGTTCATTGAAAGCCCATTCAATTCGGTTTGAGCCGGGGCCAGGGTTGGGTTCAAATTTTTATAAATTTTTAAAAATAAATTTTTAATAAAAGATAAAATTATAAACTTAAAAAAAAATTATAAATGATTATGCAACACATGATTATTCAGTATATAAAATAATAATAATATAACATAATAAATCATAAATAATAATATAAAAAATAAATTAGTATTAGAATTTTTATATTTTTATTTATTTATTTTTTAATTTAGATTTTTTATTTTATATAATATAAAGTCCGGGCTTGAAAATATTAATAATACAACATAATAAACCATAAACAATAATATAAAAAGTAAACTAATATTAGATTTTAATATTTTTATTTAATATTTTTATTTTTTTTCTTTTTTATTTAAATTTTTTATTTTATATAATATAAAGCTCGGGCTTAAAAATACTAATAATACAACATAATAAACCATAAATACTATATATATAAAAAGTAAACTAGTATTAAATTTTAATTTTTTTATTTAATTTTTTTTATTTTATATAATATAAAGCCCGAGCCAAACCTAGACTTTATAGATTAAGATCATAACCAAGCTCACTATCAATTAACTTTTACAATGCAAAGAGAAATATACACAAGCTGTGAAATTTTTCTTTAAAAAATTGAAAATTGCAGAAAGAAATAAATTGATTTACAATGCAATGAGAGAAGACACACACACACAATCTCTCGCTCCTTTTATTTTAAAAATTAAAATATTAATAAAAAATAGTAAAGACATGACACACACACAAAAGAAAATTACATGTCTTTGCTGGGCCACTAAGGGCTTTTGCTTGTTCTTTCAGGGACTTATGTATGGGCTTTAATTTCTTTTAAGAAAAATGCGAGGCGTCTGGAAACACGAGAGAAACCGCAGCACAATCTCACAATCTCTCGCCCTTTTTTAATTTTAAAAATTAAAATATTAATAAAAAATAGTAAAGAAAATGGAAACCCTTACCATCTCCTTATTTTATCTCTCTACAACTCTCTCTCACTATCTCTGTCGAACAAGACCAGTGCCAACGACGACACGACCGCCGACGATGAGACGGTCATCGCCAAAGAACCGGGTCATGTGTTTTGCAATTTCTCGGTTTGTGACAATAATGGAAAACTCGTGAGAATTTTTAAATTATAGTCGAGCAAAGGAAGCAACACGTTATCTGCAAAGCATTTTCTTGTAATAGCTGATGAAATTTAATTCTTCTAGCTGGCCCTTAGTTGTCATAATCATATGAATTTGCACTGTCATTATAATTTATAGAAATTAAAGTAATTAATGGTTACTAAATCAATTGGCTATTGAAAGTGCGGCTTGAAAATTGACCAACTCTAAAATTCTCCAACAAATCATATTCTAAATATAGACTTTTTTTCTTTTTCTGATTAATAGCTTCCCAATAAAACCAATCTGCCCTTGTGAGAACCAAAGCGTTAATTTCTTGCAAGAGTTGCGAAAGGCCAAAGAATTTCAAATTGTGAAATGGAGTGCGTGAGTGAGAGAGAGATCGTGAAATAGGGAGAGAGAGGGCTGTTCGATGGAGATAGTGAGAAGGAGTTGCAAAAATGAAGTAAGGAATGGATAAAATTATAACTTTTTTACTATTTTTTATTAATATTTTAATTTTAAAAATTAAAAAAAGGGCGACGTGTTTCTAACAGCACTCATTTTTTACAATTGACGCATGCTCGCTGTTACCCATCATCTATTAATTAATTGCTTGCTGCAGTAGCAGGAAATTATCAGTTAATTTCGATAACAGCATTGAAAAAGAGAAAGCAATCTAGCTGGAGAGCTAACTCATTTCCAGGATGATTAATTTAAAATGATACAAAAGAATATGGATCTTGAAATATCAATATTAATAAAAATAGAAAGAATGAGAAAACTCGCGTTGCTTTGACTGTGGCCACACGGTTCATTTGGAAGAATGAGAAAAGACAGACAGTTGAGAAATTCATTTGGAAGGGTCCACACGGTTCACCAGACCAAGTCTTAATTTTATAAACAAGGAGACCAGGCCAAGTCCGTCCAACATTTATATTATCTAACAGGGTTTTATCCTTTCATTTGTTTATTTAATTGTTAAAGAATCTAATCAATTTGAACATTAAAAAATAAATAATTTAACTAATTGCCAGAGTGTCTCCAATTCTCCAACCAACGGGATAAAAAACGTAGAGTAGGCCTTTTTGATCCTTCAAAATTCTTTATAAAATCTCTTTTTAATTGAAGTCACTTAAAATAACTAAATAAAAATTAATTAATTTCTCGAATGAAAATTTAATTAAATGCTTATATAAATTACTCTTCTAATAAAATTTTTAAACCTGCTCCATTTCATAATTTATATTTATGTTATCAACTTTAATATATATATATATAGAGAGAGAGAGAGAGAATTATGAGAGTGTTGAATTACAAAAAAATAAATTATGCAATAAAAAAAAAATAATTTAAGCTTTTAAGATTTGTATGTATTTCATAAGTGAAAACTGAAAAAATACTTTTTTTTTTAAGGATGAAATTTAATGTTATGCTTACTAACCCTGATTACTCAATTAGGATACTTAACGATAAAATCATTGCTCTATTATGCCGATTAGTTTTTTTGGGTATTTCATCATGAAATTTAATACTATTTACTTTTCTTCGCTATAGGCTAATAAAACAAGAGAGAGACTAGCTCGAATTCTTATGATAGTTTTTTTTTTTTTTTAAAGGCTACGTTCCTCTTTATCTATTAGCCTACAGCGAAGAAAAATAAATAGTATTAAATTTCATGATGAAATACAAAAAAAAACTAATCGGCACAACAGAGCAACGCCTTCTCAAGGCAGCAGTGATACTCGTTTGCGGATTCCTGGGTTACTTAGTCTACGACACAGTAATGGCCACACCATTTGAGCTGCATGCTGTAAAGATTACTAGTTACGTCTCTGATCATCGCATTTAAATTAGCTCTCTTCAGGTAGCCACGATAGCCTCCCTATTTCAGAGTCTGAGCCTGGTGCCATCCCCAGGGCGAGCCGGCGGCTCGCCCTGGGGTGTAGCATTAGTGCTGCTGCTGCGTTGCCCTGCGTCTATGCAACTATTTATACTTGTTTTCACCGAAGTATATATGTTATTATAGGGCATTTAACTTTTCACCAAAAAATCTAACTGCTTATATGTACACATCATATCATATTTCTTACCCGCATTTTCCGTATACAACCATATAAGTATTTGTTACCCACATATCCTAACTACCCTCCCTTCCCGGATATATATAATTCTAGATATTTTTTTTTAACAAGTGGACGATTGGACGATTGGAGGACTTGGGTCTTTTTTTAATATTAATTGAATCATCAAATTTTTGTCATTGTGTGCTTGGCTTTTTGTGAAAACTGCAAACGTAAGTACAGATATCAGCTGCTCTTATTTCTTTTATATACATACTGTGGTTGAGCTAAACATAAACACTCGCTGGCAGTACAAGTGAAATCCTTCTAAGAAAATAAAATGTAATAAACTGTAAAAGTGAATTTACAATGCGATGAGAGAACAAACTGTTTGTATGAATGTGAGTAGAAGAAGAATAACAGCTGCAATTACAGAGATAGACGCCCATGGAGTGTTGAAATAATTTTGCTTCAAGGTTGCCTTCCACTTGTGCCATGGTAATTTGCAATAGGCCTGCAGATTAGCAATAGTACCAGAATATTGGAAATCAGAATAATTTATCGTACATTCTGTGGAGAGGTTGCTAAAAACAGTTGGAACTTCTTCAGGACTCCCTAGCCCAAAAATTTCGTTCTGAAGGAGTAATTCTGCATCTTTTGAAGTGTTGACAAGATAATTCATCATTATGATATAGTCATTAAAATATTTAGTGTAGCCATGCATCATCTCGAAAGCTAGAAGATTTCTGTACAAACACTCTGTGGTGTCAAACACCGTTAAAAATGGAATTTCTAGAATTCCCTCATTAAATTTGATGTCGAGTAGATTTTTGCTTGACCCTGGTTTAAACGTGACTCCAGCTTGGTGAAGTTCCTTTACACTGGGAATGTTTAGATTTTCCAACGCAATATCTGCACACCCCTGGGATGGCTGAAGACAGAGTATAAGCAGATGGACAAAATGTTTAGCTTCCGAAAAGTTGATTTCTAGCAAATTCTCCTGTATTGGAAGACATGGAACAATATGGGTCCTGATCCAAAAACAGGTAATTGTCGTGAAGGAAATTTCCTCATACAAGTTTGTTTCAAACGTTGCTGTTTTGGCTAGATTAAACAAGTCGTTGAGAATGAACAATGGAAGCTGATTTTCCAGCAGCAAAATCTCAAGCTTCACATCATTATGCAAACATGATTTTCCTAATATGGGATCCTCATCCGTTCTGAAATTAGGTTGACAATATTTCAGAAAGAGCTCAATGAGAAACACAGCATCCACTAAAACCATTTTTATGAACTCATCACTCTCAAGATGAATTGTTTCAGCATAACAGTCGCGCAATTCTGCTTCCCTTGCCTTTATAAATCCAAGGAAACTTGCTATGCGTACCTTAGTTCGTTGAAGAAAGCACTTAAGGTATCTTTTCTTGTGCTCTTCCATGGCTTTTAGCTCTTCCTTACCATGATGAAAAGGGCCAATTGAAACAATTCGCGGAGTAAAATGACTTGGATTGGAACACCGCATGGTCTCAGGAACTCTGTAGATGGAACACTCTCTGGCTAAGGGATGCAATGACTCCAGTTCCCCACTCAAAGAATCTGCCAACTTCTCCATATCAATCGATACATCATAACCCTCACGCTCATGCTTTCTGGCTTCCATCCTCTCATTAATTGCTCGCTGCAGTAGCAACAAAATAAATGAAATCAGTAAAACAGAAAGAAAACAGGTAGCATTAAGAACAGTAACCGAAACAGGAGGTGAAGACGTTCAACCATGAGTTTGGGAAGAGCAAGAGCAATGATGAGTTGAAGGAGATGATATTGGTGGCCAATTATTTGAATATCAAAGAGATGTTGGATTATTTGACGGAGGCTTTGGCCAACAAGATCAAGAACAAGAGTGTCGAGTACGTTGGGAAGTTCTTTGGGATTGAAAATAAGTTCACGCCCGAGGAGGAAGGTGCCAGGAAGGGCATGAGTGGGCTTTTGAGATGTGTTGGCCCAGATGGTGATGATTAAGCACAAGCTTTTTAAATTTTAATCCCCATCATTATTTAATTGAAGTAGTCATATGTTTTATGTTTCACAATAATTACTGGTTGGATATTGATTGATGTTGAATTTGATCATATCTGATCACACTTCACTTCTTTCAATTTATATTTATTAGTTCCTTTTTTAGTTTTTTCCTTTCTTATTTATTTTTTTGGTATTTCTTTAGGGTAAAATAATAATTCTATGTTTGTGGGTAAAAAAATCATTTGACCAATGTTTCGTGAATTCTATTAACACCATTAAAATAATAGTGGATGGGTGTAAAAAAATACATCTGTAAGCAGAATTCAGTTAAAAAAAAATATATGTATTTTTAAAAAAAATACGAAAAAAGAAGTAATCCATCAATAATTGCTCTTTATTAAAAGACAAGTTCTCGTCTCGTAATAAGAAATAATTTGTGGGCTGATTTTTTATTTTTTGTTTTTTGTTTTTGTTTTTTTAGAATGCCCATTGGATTGGTTAAACGTGCGCTTCGCCAGCATGATCCTCCATCGAGGGATATGAGAAGAAAATAAGCTATTGGGTTCAGTTAAATAATAGAGCAATTCCAACCAATTGTGCACTCTTAGGACAAAGTGACATGAGTCAAGAGTCCTTTTTTTTTTTTTTTAATACAGCAAAACCAAGTTGCTTTCTAATAAAATTAAATATTTTTTTTTTCATTTTAATTTTTCAACAAAGCAAAAGATTAGCAACTAGATCGTGTTCAAACAATCCAATAGGCCGCAAATCAGTCCAAATTTTATGTCGGTTGGGTGACCCAATTTAATTAGAAAAATAAAGTAACAAGTAGACAATTCTTTTATTAAATCCGGACCCCGACTCATGCGCTTGATTCCCAGATGGACAATTATTTATGACTATTTATGTGTTGTATTTTATAAAAACTATACATATATTTTTTTTGGTTGAATTTCACTTCAAATGTATTTTTTTTACACTCATCCACTACCGTCTTAACTCAGCTAATAGAATTAACAAAAAATTGATCAAATAACCTTTTTACCCACAAACATAAAATTATTATTTTACCCTAAATAGATGCCAAAAAATAAATAAATAGGTAAAAAGCTACAAAAAGCACTACTAAATATAAATTGGAAGAAGTGAAGTGTGATTAGATATAATCAAATTCAACGTTAATCGATATCCAGCCAGTAATTATTGTAAAACATAAAACCATTTCAATTAAATAATGATGGGGATTAAATTTTAAAAAGCTTAAGCTTAAGCTTAATCATCATCTTGCGGAACAACACCCTCAAAAGCCCACTCATACTGCTTCCTGGCTGTTTCCTCCTCCTCGGGTGCGAAATTATTTTCAATCTCAAAGAACTACCTGATATACTTGACACTCTTGTTCTTGATCCTGTTGGCCAAAGTCTCTGTCAAATAATCCAACATCTCTTTGATATTCAAATGATTTGCCACCAATATCATCTCCTTCAACTCATCATTACTCTTGCTCTTCCCAAACTCCTAGTTGAACGTCTTCACCTCCTGTTTTGGCGACCTTTTCTTTCGAAAATCCATGGGCCTTATAGAATTTGATTATGTACGACAGCGGCGTCACTGACACGTGCGGCAATGGCACCACTGTGTCCTCTGATGCGTCGTCGCTCGTCAAAAAATGACTTCACAATCTTGAACACCCTTGCTCTTCCACCTCGAATGGTTGCTGTCCACCATCTTCAGAGATATTTTATTCGTTGCCTGAACAGAGCAAGAGGAGGACGTTTCCCAAAATTTATTGCAAATCAACTTAACTTATATTCTAGGGTTTCCAAGAACAACAATTAACAACAATTACCATACAAATCAAACCGTAGAGGCTTGATAGCAAACAAATTGGACAAAAAATGGCATGCTTTTGGGAAAAAAAAATGGTTGGATTTTAAAGCGTCGTCAGGCACTTCACAAACACGAAGGTTGATGGAAATTGGAAAAACAATGGCGTGCCTTTGGTTGCTTGGTTGAGGTGCTGATGTCCTTTGGCTTTTTTTTCTTTTTTTAAAAATTTTCAACCATTAAACGATTTCGTTTTATTTGTTGTTGAGGTGAAATAATAATTTTATCCCTACGACGTCAGTAAGGTTTTAACAGAGTTATGGAGTAAGTGGACGAGTGTAAAAAAATGCATCTTCAAGTGAAATTTAATAAAAAAAAAAAAACAGATATGTATTTTGATAAAAGTATAAAAAAATAGATCATCAATAGATAATTATCCTCCCTATTTTAAATTTGTCTAGTTTCACTAATGAAACTATTTTGTTATACAAAGAAAGCCCTTCGTATCTTCCATCTCTTCAATGATTTGGGGTCTCTCCATTGATGTTCTGAATACTTGCTGAAATTGAGTGAGAAAATTTGTCAATTCAGCTCAAAATATATGTGCATATATTGATGGTGATGACATATAATAGATAAGTGTGATAAATTACACAACTACTTGAAAATACTTTGATCATTTAGATGACAATTTAGGTTTTGGTGCAATTTGTGACCGTGGTAGAAATTGTCGCCGCAAGTATGATAGATTTTTTATGGCATAAGTACCTCAGATTTTATATATCTCAAATTTAGGGTTAGGCTAAATATGGGCGAATTTGGTAATGTTATAACTTTTAAAATGATTATTATTAATTGTATTGTAAAATTAATCAGCTACGAAAATTAAACATTTGGTAAAATTTTATTTTTAAAAGTGCAGTGAATTCTAAAATGAGTTATATGTATTTAGTAAATCTTATTATAATACAAATAACTAAAACAGAAATAATATTAAATAAAATTTATTTGCATATTTACAAATATGTACATAATATTTTTTATTTTGCGTGTGTGTGTATAGTGTGTGTGTGTACACACACACAATAAAAAAAATATTATATGTATGTATGTATAAAATAATTGATAACTGAAATAAATATTTTTATTTTATTAAGTTTAATTTTCACTTTGTTATTTAATATAATTGGTAATGATAATAATCTCTTTAAATTTAATGATTTTATTTCCAAATTGAATATGAATAATTTTGGATATTTATAATATATGCTAAGATATATATAAAATTATATTAGATATTTGTTTGATATGACTTATCTAATAGTCATAAGTACTTATTTAATCTGATAAGTTTTTTTTTAAATTTTTATTGTTGTTTAATTATTTTTTAGTAGAACTTTTGTGGATTAAGTAAATTATTTTACCTTTATTAGCAAAGTTTAAATTTTAGACTTTTGCAAGTAAAGGTTAAATTTTTTTAAAAAAAAATTAAAATATTATTTATTTATTTGACAGTTTTATTTCACTCCTTTTCTTGCCTATTAAAGGAATTTTATAATTTTTAATAAAAGCTCTCATTGGCAACCAAATAAATAAAATTGTTTTGGTAAAAACTCTTCTACTTAAATAAACTTTATTTAAAAAGTTATACCAAACAACGTATAAGTATAAAACTGATTTTTAAAATCAGTTGTGAAAAGTTATTCCTTCTCTGTTTTTCAAATCCATCGTCTGATAGGATAATTTTATCAAAAATAATTTTTAAAAAAATTCACCACACATCAAAATTAACTTTTATCTTTTTAAAATTAATTTTGAGCCTCAAAAGAAATCCCAAAAGTTGAAAATTTGAGTTTGACATATCTTTTTAAAATTAATTTTGAGCCTCAAAAGAAATTCCAAAAGTTGAAAATTTGAGTTTGACAAAAATTTGATATTACTTCAATTGCCAAGAAAATGATTTGTTGCAAGTTTCGTATTGTTACAACTGACATAAAAAGTTTCTAACATTTAAAAAATAATATGTATATTTTTTAATTTCTCAACTTTTGTGTTTATTTGTGCAGGTCCACAACCGTAGGATATTACATAACCGAGTGATGCTCCATACTTTACCACTAAAATATTCTTCATGCGTCAGTGTCGTGCTATAACTTTTAGCGTGGAAAACATTGTCAAGACGCACGCCTTCCTTAACGAGGGACGGAGTTCCCAACTTCGAATCCTTTTGAACGTAGGAGTCGTACATTTGGCCGCGCCATAATAAAAGCGATACCAATAGTTTTCTGATTAATAAGTATCAATATTTTTATAATTGTAATTCAAAATGGTCATTTGGATCAAAGAATATTCAATATAACTAATCATTTGAGGAGTATAGAATCATTCAATTATGATAATATATCCACGACTTCTGAAATTTCAAAGACAGTGTTTTAGGAGATGAAAGATTCATTATAAATTTATAAACCCAACGCTAGTCTCAAGCTCACCTTTCAATTTGGGTTAGTGATTTTTCGAGCGAAGTTAGTTTGTCGATAAAGAATAGCTTTAGCTTAGGGTCATGATTTCCCGCCAAATTGAAACCCTAATCCAACGGTCAAAAACCGCCCATCATCTGCATCAACTCCACACTCTATTCCTCAAAACATCACTTGATCACAACACATACATAATCTCACGCTTCATTCTCACTTCACTTTCAATCTCACTCCACTTTACGAGATCCTTATTCAATAACTTGCCCGTGACGCCACCACTTTTTGCTTACAATACCCTTATAAGAGCGTACACAAAAACCTCTTGTTCAATTGAATCAATCAAACTGTTTGATGAAATGCTAAAAACAGGGCTTAGACCTGATAACTTTACGTTCCCTTTTGTTGTAAAAGCTTGTGGTAAGTGTCTGTTGATTGGAGTTGGTGGGTCAGTGCATTCGTTGATTTTTAAAGCGGGTTTGGATTCGGATAAATATATTGGGAATACCCTTCTGAGGATGTATGCCGCCTGTAAGGAAATTGATTTTGCGAAAGCACTGTTCGATGAAATGCCTGTGAGAGATGTGGTTTCTTGGAGTTCTATGATTGCGGGTTTTGTTGCTTGGTATGTTTCTGCAATGACTTGATTTGAATTGTTTATATGTGTTATTGTTACTTGTCGTGCATTTAAAAAAATAAAAAATAAAAAACCGTTAAGGTGAATAAAAGCCAAAAATTGCTGCATGAAGTTCTTTAGTTAATGAGTTTGTCTAGTTGCGGTGCTTGTTTCCATGTGAATTTGCTATTATGCATTCGTTTGCTTTATTAGCGTATATTCTGATATTACTTTTCTTGCATACAGTGATAGTCCCTCGGAAGCATTGAAGGTATTCCATCGAATGAAGCTAGCAAATGAAAATCCGAACTCTGTCACCTTGGTAAGCTTGGTTTCTGCTTGTACCAGTCTGATCAATGTCAGGGCAGCAGAATCCATTCATTCATATGCTGTCGTTAGTGGCTTGGAGCTGGATGTTGCTCTAGGAACAGCCCTGGTTGAGATGTATTCCAAGTGTGGGCATGTTGAGAAAGCTTTCAAAGTTTTCAATTTAATGGGTGAGAAGAATTTGCAGTCTTGGACAATCATGATTTCTGGGCTTGCAGATAACGGCCGTGGAAATGATGCTATTTCCTTGTTTGCCAAGATGATACAAACAGGGCTAAAACCAGACAGCATGTCATTTTCTGCAATCTTAGCAGCTTGTAGCCATTTGGGTCTTGTTGATGAGGGTAAGAATTATTTTGATGAAATGGCGAGAGTATACAATATCAAACCAACAATGGAGCATTATGGATGCGTTGTTGATATGCTTGGAAGGGCTGGATTAATTGAAGAAGCTTATCATATTATCAGGAACATGCCAATGGAGCCTAATGCAGTTATATTAAGGAGTTTCCTAGGGGCTTGTAGAAACCACGGGCAGGTCCTCTGTTTAGATGATAACCTTGGAAAGCTTTTACTTAAACTAGAGCCTGAACTAGGAGCCAACTATGTACTTGCTGCTAGTGTATCTTCTCTATCCGGTAATTGGGTTACTGCAGCTGAGCTGATGGTTGCCATAAATCAGAAGGGCTTGAACAAAGTGCCTGGGTGCAGTTGGGTTTAGGTGAATGATGGTTCAGCAGAAGAAATGTAGAAGGAGACAGCAACATAAACGCAAATTTCACAGCTAGAGGGTCAATTTTCATAACAATTTTGATTCTTCTACATCAGATGAGAAATATTGAGTTTCACATTGTTACTAACTTTGTAAATTATTGCCTCTGTTAAAAAATGTTAACATATAGGACAAAGTTACTGACAGAGGCTCAATAATTCTGTCTCTTGTAGCATTACTTGGCCATACAAGTCCACTAATGCAAACACAAAAAAAAAATGTACCATATTATCTTTAAAACCCCTCAGTCCTGTCCCATCCGGCTCCAAACCACTTTCTTCAACTTATGGCTTCATCTTCAAGATCAAGGCCTCCAAGTGTCGGCATAACAGAGCAATGGCTTCTCAAGGCAGCAGTGATACTCATTTGCGGATTCCTGGGTTACTTGGTCTATGATGCAGTAATGGCCACAGCATCTGAGCTGCTGCAAAGACTACTAGTGGTGTCTCCCTTGATTTTGATTATCATAGTTCATTGGCTCTCTGCAGGTAGCCAAGTTAGCCTCCCTATTCCAGGGTCTGAGCCTGGTGCCATCCACCGAGCTGGTGGCTCGCCCTGGGGTGTAGCATTTGTGCTGCTGCTGCTTTTCCTTCTTATCACTTACCAACCCTCCATTCAAGGCCTTATTTTGTAGCTTAAGTGTCTCTCTATCTATTCACCTCTAATGTATCCTTAACTCATCACTCATCAGTGTATAATGCAGACTAGCTTCTTAATAAAATGCTTCAAGTTTCCTTTATTGCAAATCTATTAATGCTTTAATCCGCAGTTCATCAGTAGCTGGATTTCGTATTCGTAAGTTATTATTAAGATATTTTTAGTCCAATTATCAGTTTATTTGGTCCAAGTTTAGTATTTTCACTTCAATTATTGGTTCTAAAGTTGGCATCAGAAGAAATATAACGTGAAAAATATGTAAGCACTTTTGTTTTGAGTGGTGGAGATGTTGATAAACCTCAATCTTGGAAAGAATACACAAAAATTATGCATGGAAAATGATATAAAGGACCACAGACATAATTGTATTATGTTTCTTAAGAGTCTACTAAATCTGTAATCACCCAAATTTTGATTAAGATAATGCCTAGCTATAATTAAAGTCCCTGTCAAGCCTCAAGATTCCAAAATGAAGTTCACTTTAATTCCTGTAAAAAGTGACAGTATTCTTACTTTATCTTTCAACTTTATATTCAGAGAATTTACATCCGTTCAAAAAACAATAATAATTGAAAGACAAAAAACAAAAAAGAAGAAGGAGAAGAAGAAGAATCTATTATAAATTTTATCTTTTTTAATTATACAATTTACAGATATCACAATATGAGAATAATATAATCCAGAGGTCTACTAAGAACACACCAACTGTTGGTGAAATATTTACTCCCATATTTAAGTAGCCAGTCAAACATAGTAAAAAAAACAGTTTATTGAAGCCTCCTGCCAAAACAAAGTTAGGTTTGCAAATAAATTTTGGATTGGTTTAGGTATATTACTAATGTCTTATCGATGGGAAATTTTAAAATACTTCAAACTATCAAAAGTATCATGTTAGTCATATAATAAATAAATAGTATTATAACATGTGTTTTAGAATTCTCTTTGTACACATTCCAAAATTTTTATTTCAAAAATCTATCCCAAATGATGTGGCATTCATCAATTAGTTTGTGAGATAATATAATTAATTCACTTAAATTTTAAGAAGAATTACCACCCACTCAATTAATGACATATCACTTAAAATAAATTTTGGGATAAAAAAATTTGTGATATCTACTACTCATATTTTATTTGTTTACTTATTAATTATAAATACATTACTTCAATCAATATATATATGCAAACTAGGTCAGATTTAGAGGATTAAGCATTTATTAAGTAGAGTTTCAAACAATCACCGTCAGATAATCAAGTCCAGATATTTTACGACAATCCAACGGCAATGACAACTCAGTTTGTTTGAGCTCTCGCGGGTAGTCAAAAGGTCAGCAACAGAAACGTCCATATAGGTCTTATGAGTGATCATGTATAAAGAGTATGCACGTGCCATTTGACGCTTAACACGTGCGTTTCGATTAGAGAGATTGTCAGTGAGTAAGTCACTGATGACACCGTACGGACTATGCTTTGCAAAAGTATTTTGAACTCTGTTTTTGTTATTAATTTTTTTCCCCATACAAATTGGCTTATGAGGTTATTACGAGACACTGATATTGTCAATTTAATTTTTTTTTCTCATTTTTTTTTTAAATTACTAATGCCAGTAGTTAACATTTGACAAATCAGAATCACCTATTTAGCATAATACTGCAGTTGCATATATTGGATAACATAGTTTATATTTCAAATGACATGATATCTAAGGTGTCGTGATAATTAATTACAAAAAATTAACATATTAATAATGGATAATAAAATCAATTAACAAATTATGTGCAACATAAGTGTAGTATTATTTTTCTATTACAAACTATTGATCCTATGGTAATTGACACATTTTTTACATGTAATTGTGGAAAAAGCTTTTGATTATAATATCACATAAAATTTTAAGCGTTTTATTTTAAATAATTTATGTAGGATAGGTCACGCGGCCCCAATAATATCATAAGTCATCGATGGACTCAGTGTCAGTGACTCAAGGGAATGGGCCGAAAGTTAGATAAATGGTATAAACTAGCCACTTAGGCCATGGTAACGCGTCCTCTTTGCAGTAATTCAAGTAGCTCCAACTTTTATTCATTGTCACGCACGAAGTCAATGATGCGTAGTTATAATAGTCCAAAGTTAGGTTAAATCTTGCCAGAAAAAATATATATTGATAGAGAAATCTGGGGTGTGTGTTTGTAGAGGATTGGCCCACTAGTGAAGAGTTCAAAAATTCTACAGTGTTTTTACTTTTTTAAAACGAGAATAGGAATTCAGAAAGAGTTGGTTATAAGATCTAAATTATTTATTTTAAATAACTATCTTTAAGTGATTAGTAAGATAATAAATTTATATTTATTTATTTCATCAATTGATTAGTGATAATATAATTAATTTACTTAAATTTATAAAAAAAATTATTTATTAATAAATAAATGACATATCATTTGAGATGAAATGAAATTTATGATAAAAAATTTAAGATTTCTATCATTATAAATTCAGAAATGAAAATAAATGATGTATTTACTTATTATGACAAACCCCACCTAAAATTAAAAATGATTATTAGACTTCCCATGTTCATAGAGAGAAAGAGTGAAAATGAAAATCTAATTCTCTAAAGTGACCATCTTACCCTATTTTAATTTTAAAATTCTCATTTTATCCTTCCTTGTATTATTATTATGTGATGATGAAGAAATTTTTTTGATGATTATGATGATAATAATTAGGAAGAATAATAATAAGAAGTATTAATTATAATAATAATAATAACAATAATTATAATAATTACTATTATTAAAATAATGATCATAGATGATGATGATTATTATTATTAACAATAATTAATTATGACAATAATCAACTAAAATTTAATAACTTGTAACAATATATTTTAATTTTAAGATAAAATAATCACATTAATAACAATATAATTTATCCTAATTTCAATTCACAATTAAAATAAATAATTTATTTTAATTCTTATTTCCTATTCCGATTACACTCCATTCGAATTTTAATTCATTCTAATTACTAATTTATAAAACACCATCTATTGACGTAGGTTCCATTTGGTATATCTATTTAGTAATTGTCCCTTATAAAGTGCTTTAGTAAGTACTCTTTAATTTTTTTAATTCATCCCTTAGAGGAATTACCCCAACAAAAAAAAAAAATTCTTTCGACCTTTTACGTATATTTTATTGCTCTATAATACAAGAAGTGTTTGAAGAGGAACACATCAAAGTGGTAAAGACGGTTAAGTCCAGTGTCTGTCTTCTTCTCCACCAATAACAGGCCCCAATGTTATATTGGCCACAAAAAAGCAAGTGGCCACTCACCATGCAGTCTCTCTTGTATAAATTAAAAGGAAAGTTGAAAAGAAGAAGAAGAAGAAGAGGAGGACGAGGAAGAAAGATACAAGACGAAATAGTATTGGCGCTTGTGAATGCTTCTTGAAATTTTTTTTTTTTTTTTGGAATAATCATATGAAAACACTCATAAAGAAGAAATAGAAAAAAGTATTTCAAATATATACTTCTCCTTTTACAGATACAAGCAAAACTAAAAATAAGACAGGCCTAAAAACACGGAGAATTCTACATATCCTCCATAAAACCAGCCTCTAAGTGATAAACTCATACAAACATATTAAAAATAAAACTCACTTAGTTAATTACCTTATATTTACATCACAAAAGCTTAATTAATCACTTGGTAATCAAAGGGAACCAACGTTCATGCAGAGAAGACTGATAAGAAACCATGAACAAAAGAAGCACAAGCAAAGCAGCAACTCCCCATGGTGACCCTCCAGCTCTGTGAAGAGAATCTGGCTCTGCCGGGAACGGAGCAAAGAAGGCAACGCCGCCGGATAAGCAGTGAACGATGAGCAATAAAAAGAGAGGAGAGAGCATGAGGTAAAATTTCACTTGGTTCATGAAATCTTCGAACATGGACTCATAGTTTATGTACCATGACAACCCTAATACGAAGAAGAGAATAAGCATGAAGAAGAAGAGATGAAGAGGAAGAGAGAAGGAGTAAATGTAATCTAAGTACGAAGAGTTGTATCTGGCCATGGATGCAAATATTTTGAGGAGCTTGCAATGAAGGATTTTAATAATTAGTAGTGATGAAATTTTTCCAGAATGAACTAGCTTCTGTTGAAGGGGTAATGAGAAAAGTTGTGAACATTGCCTTATATAGAGGGTTAGCCACAGCTAGATTATGTTATTTAATGACAATGGTCCCCCAGTGTTTACATTTTCTTAAAAAAAGAAATAGTTTGCCCCACTTTTATCAGATAGGTTTCATAGACCCTTTGATAATGAGAGTAAAGTAGCCTTACAAGTTACAATATTTGAAATTTGACCATCACAATAAGGAGTATGTAACTTAGAAGTGAAGGGTATTTATGTCATTTTAATCAGCCAAAGGACCCATTTTAATACAAACCAACCAAGTATATCCTTAATTAAGAAAACATAAATATTTAGCGACCTAGAAGTGGTGGCTCAATGCCTGTTTATTTTTTCATTAAAAAATTTGAGCCAACCCCACCGCCCTAATAAAAAGCAAGTGAAAGTACTCACTAGATGAACTCCACTAAAATAATATTTGAAAAGGAGAACAAATAAACCAGAGAAAAGAATAATAATTGAGACATTCTGAAAGATTCAATAAACACAAAAAAAAAAAAGCCTTATTTGATTTCCTTTTTCAAAGGAATAAAGTTATATCTAGGCACAAAGAATACCTAGTAACATATATTAAAAAAGAAATCGACAGAGCTCGTTGTGAAAAAAATAAAAATATTGGAAGTCTCTTCTTTGCCCAATATACTTATTGATTGCTTTTTGCAGGAAGATTTCAATGTGCTTATATATATATATACATTATGAAGGATTGTGATGATCCTCTTTTTCTTTTAATGGAAGAAAAATTATTCTATAATTTGTTCAAGTATAACATTATAAATAGGCACATATTTTTGATTGAGAAAATATTTTGAAAATATAAATAAAATGAATAACTAAATACATTATAAATTCTTGAAGTAGAAACGCTACAATGCCTTTTCACATCACTTTATTATTTTCTGTTCGAAATTATAGTGATTTTTGCTTTTACAACAGTCTCCTTAGCCCCTAAGCAATCTTACATTATTGGCAATTTTGAGCCACATGCATGCATGCCATTGGAGGAGAATTTATCATTTAATATTATATTAGCAGCTCCATTAATTATAACCTGAAGTTTTAAAACTTACATTAGAAAAAAGGTTAAGTAATAGAGGAATATTTAAGTATGTGCCTGTAGCTTTCTTTATTGGCTCAATAGGATTCTGCCTTTTGACGATGCATCAAGATACTTCCAAGGAGTTGAGAATTCTTTTATGGTTAAGATTTGTAGCTGCAAAGTTATGGACCAATGGGAACCCGCCGCGTTCCGCCGACCACGAATGCAACATGGAAAGATGAGAAAGAATGTATAATAAAGAAAAGCTAAAAAAAAGAGGAAAAGCTAGGGTTTTAGTGAAGGGAAATTATTAAAGGGGAACATGCTGTTGGGAAAGTTGAATCTAGAGATTGTGGCCCTCTTGTCCGTTTTGCTCGGCTTTATCTATTCTTATGACTCAATCAATGAAGCTAACAGATGAAAAAGACATGCATATTCCTATTATTTATGCATCTTAGATTGCTATGTGGTCAAGTGCTGACACGTGCATGGAACAAGGGGAAAAAACACTTTTTGTGACATCTCAAGGGATTTTGAATAGTTTCATTAATTACGATACCAATTTTTGAAATTAACGGTGTGTGATTGATAGTGTGATCTTTTACTTCCACTCAGCAGAGTTTCTTAGTGTAATTAGGGGACATCCGCAAACAAAAGAAAAGTGAAATAAAAAATTACTAATGTCATGAATAAACTGATCGACCTAAAGAATTAAGATTTGCATTGACATATTTATCATATAAATTCTCAACCATGGAGATCATTGACCATTTTTGCAATCCAATTTTGAAAATTAACCAGTTTGACTTTGAGCCACCAACTCCCCTAATTAACGTCTATATGGTATGATGACTTTGAGCCACCACATCTTAATCCAGTACCCCAAAGTTGAGCGATTGATAATAATGATTCTGAGATAGCCACCTGCTCATTTTTGTGAGTAAAATATTACCCCAAGATCATAATGACCATGACTAGTTGGCACTTAATTGGTCCACTTAAATCATCAGCATATCAATAATTTACGATTGATAATGGACTAATTGTATAAAAAATTTACTTTTGTATTTTTCAAATCTTCGTAGCATGCAAGGGCGGTGTCCTCCCATTAGCAAGCAAGAAATTAACATGCTTTTGATGACCCGCTTTCGGATATTCTTTCCTGAAACTGTCACAAGTGGCATTCCAATCAATACCCATTACAAACTTTAATCGAATATATGATTTTTAAATAAATTAATAAAAGATTTAATCTACTGTCCCAAGTGTTTATAATTCTTTAAGTAGGCCGCTGGTAAAGGTTAAGTCAAGCTACGCATCGATGATTTTAGGCTTTTTTAGCTGTCAACCCCCAACAAAAAAACTTGTAGGAGCATCCAAGTTCTTTTTCTGTTTATGAATAGAGTTTTAAATTGGACGATGAATATCCTGGGTATCCGAAATTGGTCCAACTAGAGCCCGATCCACGATATGCATTATGTCCATTGGTTCAACTCGTTCTGGAAAATGGGCTGATCTTGGCTGAAGATCCAAGCATAGATCCAAAATTACAGAGATTGAAAGCCCCCCCGCGCCCCCCCCCCCATCCCCCCAACCACCCCATATTTGACACTCTAAATTATTGCCTAATAGTCTAATACATTAATAGTAACCGCCAATAAGGTTAAAAATCATTATTAAAGGTGAGCAAAAACATTATTGAAACTACTAGTAAGCCATCATCTCAACGAAAGAGAATAATTCTAAAGGCAAAGCGAAAAAATACACGAAAGAGATGGAAAAAGAAAAGACTATGGGCATGGTGTCAATAATGCAGCACATAACAGTTGTACTCAACTATGGCATCGCCTGAACTTTGATCAAACTTGTAAGTTTTGGCCTGAACATACCCCCGAGCAAATCGGAAGACCCCCGTTCCTCCGATCACCGGCATCTCTCTCACCTTCGAAAAAACTGCGTTCCTCCCAAGCACAGTGAAAGTGCTACCATTATATTTACCTTCTATGAAAGCAAAATTCATGGACATTAGTAATCCAACTTCTTGTTGCGACGCGGCCACGTAGAATCCTTGAGCTCTTCCAAGCATCTTTGAGCTTAATTCAGGACCTTCGGTTAAGGGATCATCGATCATGTTCATTAAACCAAATGCTGTTGATGAATTAGCAACCGGTGGCACAACTTGGACTGCCGTAGGGCTAGTACCGGAAAGAATGTCGTGCCAAAAAAGGCGTAAATGGGTAAAGTTTTCTTTGTTCAAACTAAATAATTTCTCGTCTAGGGCCTTTGCGAATCCATGGGCTTCTCCTGATATGAAAATTATGAAAAAGAAAGAGAAGATGAAGAAGATGTTGAGCTGCGAAGATAAAATAGGAAGAATTTTAGACATGGACACAATTATATCATAAAATATATAAGTTTTGAAGTGCTAGGTTGTTTCCGTATTTTGTGTGTGTATACATATATATGCGCGTGTGTGTGTGTACATAAAGTGAATTATGCACACATCTTTAAGTTAGGTGAAATACATTATTAAAGAAAATTCACTGTCGTTTTGTTTACCAACCCAACAAATATGATGGGTTGTTCTGATGGGAGTGCAATGGCCACTAATTTTATGTGGGTAGGCTGGTAGCTTACCGTGAAACTGTGAAGGCACTTTTTTGTAAAGGTACTTCACTATTTTTTGTTTTTTGTTTTTTATTTTTTTAACTTCTCAATGCATCACATTGCATTTATTTTGTAATTTATCCAAGAGCAATGATTGAGTCACAACTATTTTGTACACACTATGTGTATAAGATACGACATGAGAAATTGATTGTTTAAAACTATCATGGACAACATATATTAAAAAAGATTTCTATAAGCTATAATTAAATATAATTTACTTATTTTACACAAGTGATGTGGATCTCACCATTAATTCATTATAACTATGAGATGAGTAAGTTACATTTGATTGTAACTTAGCAAAATTTATTAAAAAAATAGACATTATTAATTTTCAATTAACCTTTTTATGTCACATCAATTTTTATGTACTAATTTATATAAAATTATTTGTGGCTCTATTATTATTGTTTATATTATAATACATAAAAAATTATTAGAAATTTTATATTTATTTTATTAGGTGTTGACGTCCATTCGTTCATTACAATTACAATAATAATAATAATAATAATAATAATAATAATAATAATAATAATAATAATAATAAAATTAATTTTAGGTGCAAGGCAAAATCCATTTGACACTTGAAAAATTATCTATAATGACTCGAACTCAATAATAAGAAAAGAGTTTTTACCATAAGATTAAATTTAATAAAATAAAGTTGACTTATAGAAACAATGTTAAAGAGACAAATAAAATATATATTTTTATAATAAATCCAATCATATTAGAACTACTTTAAAATAAAGTACTCCTTTATAATTATATAATTAAAATTATAATATATATATATATTTTTTTATTAATTTTCATATATAACTATGATTTATATTTTACCTCAGATCAACTCCGAGCTAGCGATTGCCTTTTATAATTCTTATGATTCAAGCAATACAAGATTGCCTTTTTATAATTCTTATGATTCAAGCAATACAAGAATCCAATCTGTGAGTTTTGATAAAGACTTTGTCGGGTGGGACCAATAAATTCGGTAACCAGTTAATGGCTTGCACTTGGCAGGCTGGAGTTGGTGTTGAGGGTTTGGTCAATGAGATTGTTTAATTGATTTTGTTCCGAATAGAGCGTGATGTGAACGCAAATGGACGGCTCTTGATTCTTCTTGTATTTCATGTCCTCTGCTTGTCGTCTAGTACACGCAAACGTAGAGAACTGTCATCCAGATCAAAAGTGGGGCATTGTGATTTGTCTTCATGGAGCCCGCATGCCCTCATGCCAGACAAGTAACAGGTGCCAGTGCACTGACAAATTGTCACTAGTCACCACTCTTGCAAAGCACTTAACGAGAAAGTGCTTCGATCAACCTTTTTCGGCTTTGAAAAAATGCAAAAAAGGAGAGAATTGAGACTTGAGAGGCCTCCACATTATTCTCGATTTCTTGGTCTTGGTGGCCCGCTGTTACGAGGCCAGAACACATGCATTAATATTTTTTTTTTCTTTTCTTGGATAGAGCATTAATATGTTTGTTTACAAACATATTTTCTCTTTCTTGCATTTGAGAGAGAAAATACCGAAATGGGATACGAAATCCTAATAACTCGTTCAATGATATGACAATAAAACCATCTGATCAGAGATTTTCTTTTTTAAAATGAATTTCGTTTGTTTTTTTTAAATGGGTCGGGTACCCTATTTCCCAAGGATTTTATGTAAGGTAGCATGACCCTAATTTCAATCAATAACTCATTATATATTGTATAAAATCGAATGTGTATATATATGACATCAGCACCATTGATTTTATTTAAATCAATCAAAACAAGCCAGCAATGTGGTTGAAAATTATACATCCTCCATTACAAGAGAACGAATATATATATATATATATATTCAAGCAAAAATATCAAAATTAGCCTAGCACGCATCCTCAGTAGTGCAACACATAAATATTGTATTCCACTGTTGCATCTCCTGTTGTAGGATCAAACTTATGAGTTCTAGCCTCAACGTACCCTCTGGCAAACCGGAAAAGCCCGCTTCCGCCGATCACCGGCATCTCCCTCACCGGCGAAAACACCTTATTCCTCCCCAATATACTTATTGTGCTTCCATCATACATTCCTTCCATGAAAACAAAATTCATTACCATCATCAAAGCATTTTCATCTTGGGCAGCAGATGCATAAAACCCCTGCGCCTTTCCCACCAATTTCGACCCCAGTTCTGGCCCTTCCGTCAACCGGTCATCAATCATGCTTATGGCACCGAACAATGTCAGTGAATTCTTCTGCGGCGCCGCCACCACTGCCACGGCTGTAGGGTTACTGCCGCTATAGATGTCGTGCCAATAGAGTCTAAAGTGGCTCAACTTTTCTTCCTTGAGGCGAGAAAAGTTCTTGTCGACGGTTGTTGCATAACCGTAACTTCGACTAGAGAAAGAAAATAGGAAGAAGATGATGATTTGAGAAGCTAACAAGGGAAAACCCTAGCCATTGTTGTGATATATTACAGGTTGCTTGCCTCTGCATGCATATTATATAGTGACCAATAAGTTCCTAGATTATAGGTTAAATGTAATTTATGACATATATTTGAAGTTGAGGACACGCTGACCCTATGCAATTTTTACTGGTCTTGGTGGCCTAATCTCTTAAATTATTGAAACAAGATATATAAAAGATTCCAAATAGAATATGAATAACCAAGGTACATATTGTATTTGGTGGCCTAATCTATGAAAAACTAGCAAGTATTATTGAGCAAAATGCCAAACCGGTGTTACATCCATAATGATTACAAATAAAAAAAAATGATAAAGTTTCTTTCATCTCACACAGGATATGATTGAATCTCGTCAAATACATCGTGTCTAAGTAGGATTCTCAAAATAAATAATTTTTTTCGGAATATCAAGTTACAATAATTTTCTGAACGTGACCAATATTAATCAGTGGAAAGACAATTAATGAACTTATGTAGCTCAAAAAGCAGTTCTCATTTCTCAAGGAGGAATTTGCTTCATTAAGTTGTAGAGAATCTACTTATTATGTAAATCTAATTGCACACAGTCAAAATCCTTATAATTATTATGTAAATATCTTGCATAATAATTCTGTCAATGCACCTGTGAAGAAATAATCAGAATCAAATGGTTGATGACCAATCGATCAACCTCAACAAAGATCAATCACAGAAGTAATCTAGGAATTCAAGAAACAAACTAATACCAGCAAGAGCTTAATAATATGAACACGGAAAATTACTCACATCACAAGCAAGCACACTTCAACACTAAAGCAGAACAGCACAAGCAAGCACACTTCAATACTAAAACAGAACAAGCTTCGCATTTTTTCATTAATGGAACAAGATGCAGATTACAAGAGGATTTATACAAGCTATTCGTATAGCCCTAATTCACCCATAATCTCGCTTTAAAACACAAGATATGACCTGGAGCTAGAGCAGTTTTCCAGCTCTTATTAAACAGGTGCCCAATGTCCTAGAGGTAACCATATATATATATATATTGATTGTCGAGGTAGATCAAGAGAGTCTGGGCCAGTAAACTGAGTTACTGTATTAAATTTTTAAATTCTATTTTTGTCCGATAAAAGCTCGATCATTGCAATCTTCTAAAATATTAAACATTGATGAAGAACCTGACATAGTACCGGAGAGCTCTCCGGTTCTAGAAGAGCTTACTAATCTTTTTTTAGAGGAAAAATCAGATAAGCTGTCATCTTCATAGTCTGATTCGCTTGTGGATAAGCCCTCATCTTCAATATCATCCCCTAGTTCTTGATTACTGGAATCACTTTCCTTCTCTGATCAACTGGCAGAAAAATCATCATTGGTGGAACAATGGCATTTTTTATTTTTGTGGAGGGTGTTGGGGGGACGAGCCAACCGCAAAACCAAGGCTTTACAACACGAGGGAAAGCAGTCCCTAAACTGTCACTAGGCAACCAAAACATGAAATCAGATAAGACATGTAGCCCCAGAGGTAAAGAAAGGGCAAAATTCGCAAGGAAATCAACCGCGAAATTCGCCTTCCTATAAAAGATTATGGTATCATCTCGAATTATCTGCAGAGGGATTCACCACTTAATCTGGCAATTTCGGGCAAACTCATTTATCCGGCCAGGTTTAGAGGGCTCTTGCAGTCTTGCAGAAGGCCTTAGCAATTTCATGTTTCTTCCAATGCATATGCATGTTAGGAATAACACCACCAAATACTCATCTTCTTCCAATTGGCAAACGGTTAGACCTTTTCTGGGCCATCCTTTGAAAGAGAAACGTTCCTCATGGTTTAGCCACAGGACCCTGTACTTTTGGAACTTCATATCACTTAAGCCTTCAATCAGCAAGGCTTCCTTAATTTTGGCCTGAAATCAGAAGAAAGCCATGCAGAGCACGCGTGAGGATTCACTACCAACAATTAAGAAAATGGTCCACCAATAAAAGAATCTATAACAGAGCATGCCGTTAATGACAGTCAGGAATTTCCACTGTCAACAAATTTTTTTTTCTTCTACCTTTTATATGATAAAATTTTAACGGAATTTGATTTTGAAACAATTTTGGAATGTAAGAAGCTGAAGAAGGCAAAGAATGTAGGATGCATAGAGATTAACAGACAGCATCACACCACAGAGGCAACTAAACCTTGGAAGAAGAAACAGTAAGAAAAAAGAACTAATTTTAATGGGCATAGAATAAACCAGCATTTTCCATCCTTCAGCCAGTGATTTCATGGTAGTTGCCCTCAAATTTCAAATAGGCCAACGAGCCAAAACTAATTAAAATCAGACAAACAAATTAGACCACAAACAGAGTATTTGCACTTGCAAGACTTTAATCCAAAACCTCATCCATTCTTCCAAATTAAATCCCCAACATTTCTTTCAATTGCTGTAGAGAGATATAACCTCGTTGATTGTATCATTTCAAACCATATGACCAAAGAACAACTCCTTTTCAAGAAAACTCTCAATCAGATTTCTACCACTCAGGGAAAATGGATCAAAAGCATTAAATTTCTAACCTCCCAAACACTGATCCACCACCACCGCCGCCCCCCCCGGCCTGCGGAAAAACCTCATTAACTTTAGAGAAAGGCGAGTTCATTTAGCATCCTTCACCCTAATCAACTCCCAACTAACCCAAAAAAAATAATCTTCGAGTAAAACTACATTTCACAAAAGCAACTCATGAAAATACTTTCTCATAACTCCTTGCAAGTGCTACTCAAAGAGCATTTCAAGCCATTATCAAGCGCTTTCAAAAGCGCTTAGCATCCCAAAAGTACCATCTTATAAATCACCCAAACATGCTAAAAATGTAAACAAAAGCGCTTTTGGTTATTTAAACCGCCCTAAACCATACTGAACTTCTCGAGCTTGTATGTGATTCGCTCCTCTGCATTAGCAAACTCTGCTTCTTCTTCATTCCTTTGACAGTAAGCCGACGTGGATCCCTCTTATCCGCAGCTTTTTCTCTCTTCTGCTTCTCTTTTTCGGCAACTTGAACCTCCTTTTGTTCTGCCACTTCTTCTTAGGAGGTCGACTTCATGCATTTCAAACTTGGGCATTCCTACCACATCATCAGGTTCACTGATCCATGAAGGGTTTATTGGTTTGGTTGGACCTAAATGACTGTACGGGCACAAAACTGATACTGGGGCTAGCAAATAGACCCGGTAGATACAGGAAATCACAGTGCACAGATGAAATCAGTACTACTAAAAATGAATTCGATAATCCGAGTAATAAAATAACAAGAAGTTGAGTGTAATTTTATTATTACCCAAATACAGTAACAGAATACGCAAAGCAAGCGTAAGAAGAATAAATACATCCTTAGAAATTCTGCAAACCCAGCTACAGTATTAACTAAAACCCCATATGATCAAATTTAATAAAACTAAACTAATTATATTTTAGAAAAAAAATCACAGGAAACCAATATATATATATATATGTATGCAAAGGATCAAATTTAAATAAATCTTTAGAGAGAGAGTAGCTGAGAGAGGAATTTTTTTGAGGGCAGAATTTTTTCGAATATTATAAACAATCTTTGTAATAAATTAATAATCATATCGATATCTTATGAACAGTAAAAAGTAAAGACTTTACATGACAATAGTACATCATCATATGATCATTAGTATAATTACAAAGATTTTGCATGCCTACAGATGAAATTATTTTCAACTTAAAAAAATTGTATTATTTGAGTTACGTTCAGTAGCAAAAGCTAACAGTTAATTCGGTACCGGGCTAGGCTAGTTTATGTTTCTAATGAAAAGATTATGAGTTCTTGGATTTAACCATACTTACAATTTATTAAGCAAGTTGAGTTGAGATTAATACTGACAGGATTGTCAAAGGCAAATATAAGAAATCTAGGGCTGTTTGGAATTGTTTTTGGGAGGTTTAAAAATAATGTTGGAAATCTAAAAGTTAATTTTAATATTTGGTAAAAAAAATCAAAATCACTTTTATCAAAATCGATCCTTTCTATAGTTAATTTTAAAAAACAGGGAAAGAGTAACTTTTAAATTATGATTTTGAGAATCAATTTTATCCTTTAATATAATTCCATAAATATCTTTAAAATTATTACTTAAACCCAAAATTATTCTTATTTAAATTAAACACAGAATCATCATTTTAATATATTTTTATTATAATTTATCAATATAAATTTATTAATATCAATTTGTTGGTTGAATTATTATTAAATTTGCTTCACTATATTATAAATTTGATTATCAATTATTTAAAGATAAAAAAATAAAACAATAAAATCAATATATTATAAATTTTATTTTTAGTTAAAATTATTATAATACCACAGTTAAAAAAATAATATTGCGTTTACATGTTTTTGTATTTATAGTAAATTTTATCTTACTTTATGTGCATTTTAATGATTTATTTCTCTTAATAGTTTAAACATTAAATTCTACTCAAATGTCCATAAATCGTTTTCAAAATTAACCGCATCTTAAAAATAAAATTCTGAAACACTTAATCGATTTATCTACAACAGTTGATTATTTTTCAGCACAACTGTTGTGAATAATTTTTTAAAAGCTCCAATATTCCCAAATTGTGAGGTTATTTTCAATACAGTTAGTTAATAATTATTTTTTAGACTGTTTTATTTATACTTTTTGGAATTTATCATTTTATGTTGAGTTGTATAGACCGTTTCTTAATTGAAGAAATCGGATATAGAGTTTATATATACTAGTGATTAATAATTTAAGCACCTCCACGTCTATTTTCTAGTCGGTTCAACACGAGATCGGAGATCTGTTAAATATATGCTGTGGATCATAGGACATGTTTTCTTGAATGGTGTTAGGTTTCAATGGTGCGAGCGTGAAATTCGCTTCTTGCCAAAGCTTTGCAAATTGCCATATTTGATTCAATAATGTCTTTGAAAATTGTTTGTGTGCTGGTGAATATTTTTATCAGTTAATTCTAAATTATTTGGACAAGAATTCTCTCTTTCAATGAAAGCACACAAAAAATTATATATTATTAATCATAGCAAAGGGTGGGGTTAACTTATATGATATTAATTGCACCTTACATCAACTCAAAAGTTATATCCAATAACCTAAAAATATTTAAAAATTAAACTACACTTCGCTTATTTGGTACAATTCTTTTATTGAAATAGAATAGTCGTATTAGCTTCCTTTCATTTTTCTAACAAACCCCACGTGTATGCAAGTTGCATTAAGGGACAACTATTAATCTAATTAAAATCTAATAAAAGCAGACAGATTTCAGAGGACTTCAAGAAAATAACTTGGCAAAATTTCAGCAGTTTTGATAGAACTATTCATCCCAAAATGTTAAAAGAAAGGAAAATGACCCACCAAGCTGTGGTTAAATTTAATCTATAAAATGCCTCCTTACATGTATTGTAAATTTGATGAATAGACTATTCATTCATGCGGTACCAATTAAACCCATAAAACAAACAAGGATCTAAATAATATCCAAACTCGACTGGTAAAACCTAAAACTGCATTAGTGTAAGTTAGCTAGATCCCATGGTGAAATTATAAAGTAAAATCAACAATACATTCGCATCATTAATTCATAACCAATCAAGGTAGATTTATCCACATATATTGAAAACAATATAATTTAACCATAAATTTTGTACAATTACTTCATACAAACTAATGTGTCATATATATTACTACTATGATATTTTAACAAACAATATAAGTAATCACACTTATTTGTACAAAATTTGAAACTTTATGCAATTTAAATATTGTAATTAACCTTCCTTCACAAGAGAGAACAAAAATAGAAAAAATTGAAGCATATATATCCGACAGCCCTAGAATCAATAATACAACACATAGATATTGTA
>JASUUG010000736.1:0-61314 GCA_030449905.1 Luvunga scandens | reverse complement strand
TATTTCTTGAGAGGAAAACAGTACTAGCACCGTGAGGAGGCCCCCGGTTCAGTTCTACCACAACCGGACCAATTCCCGGGCACGTTTCGTTCCCTTTTCGCAACCCCGTACGTTCGTTAAATTAGACGTAAAACAAGGTTCGGACAACGGAAACGACTCCCGTCTTCTCCGACGTTCGACTGTTGCACATATCTAATGCATCACCCCAAAATCCTGCCCCGCCCCGGAAACGCGAAAGTTGGCCAAGATCAGTGAGCTACAGCACACGGCCTTGGCCTAGGGGTGGCTGCGTGCCTAGGCCTTGGCCGCGGGGTGGCTGGGTGCCATGGCCTTGGCCTTGGCCATGCTCGGCAGCACATGGCTGCGTGCCTTGGCCTTGGCCTCGGGCTGGCTGCGTGCCATGCCTCGAAATGCAGCACATTCTCGGGACCAAGGCACGCCAAAATGTGAGCACACTCTCGCGCACACACAAAACTGAGATCCACACCTACCTTCCACTTCTTTCAAGGTTTTGCCTGAATCGGATGGCCTTGGCCCACTTGGCCTTCTCTGGCGGTAAAATTGGATAGGGTTTCGCTCGGCGTGGCCTTTTCTCCACCAAACCCGACCACGCCGGCCAAAAATCCCACGCCGCCCCCGAAACGCGAAATTTGGCCGCAATCCGTGTGCTATAGCTCACGGTTTTTGGCCTTTCCGGGCGGAAAAATGGGCGCAGGGCCTCCCGCATTATTTTTGCCATTTCTTCGAGAGGAAAACAGTACTAGCACCGTGAGGAGGCCCCCGGCCCAGTTCTACAACATCCGGACCAATTCGCGGGCACGTTTCGTCTCCTTGTCGCACCCCCGCACGTTCGGTAAATCGGCCGTAAAAGGAGGTTCAGACCTCGGAATCGACTCCCGTCTTCTCCGACGTTCGACTGTCGCACGTATCTAATGCATCACCCCAAAATCCCGCCACACCCCGGAAACGCGAAAGTTGGCCAAGATCCGTGAGCTACAGCACACGGCCTTGGCCTCGGAGTGGCTGCGTGCCTAGGCGTTGGCCGCGGGGTGGCTGGGTGCCATGGCCTTGGACTTGGCCGCGGGCTGGCTGCGTGCCACGCTCGAAATGCAGCACATGCTTGCGACCAAGGCACGTCGCACACTCTCGCGCACACACAACACACACATGGGCCGCACACCCGGGGCAAGGATAGGGAGCTCGAGCGTGGCCCTGTGCCTTGGCCTTGGCCGCGGGGTGGCCGTGTGCCTTGGACTTGACCTTGGCCGCGGGCGAGCATTTTGCCAAAATGTGAGCACACGGTCCACGCCATTGCTTCGTATTCTTGGACAAAAAACTGAGATCCACACCTACCTTCCACTTCTTTCTCCGGTTTTGCCTGAATCGGACGAGTTGACCCACCCGTTTGGGCACCCGTTCTCTGGCAGTAAAATGGCCGTAAAACGAGTTTCAGAGCTCGGAATTGGATTCCGTTTTCTCCCGCAACCGACTCCCAGCAAGCCCGACCACGCCAGCCAAAAATCCCACGCCGCCCCCGAAACACGAAATTTGGCCGCAATCCGTGTGCTATAGCTCACGGATTTTGGCCTTTTCGGCCGGAAAAATGCGAAAGTTGGCCAAGTAGCTCATTGCCATGGCCGCGGGGTGGCTGCGAGCCTAGGCCATGGCCGCAGGATGACTGCGTGCCTAGGCCTTGGCCGCGGGGTGGCTGCGTGCCTAGGCCTTGGCCGCGGGGTGGCTGTGTGCCATGGCCTTCGCTTTGGCCGAGGGGTGGCTGCGTGTCTTGGCTTTGGCCGTGGGCTGGCTGCGTGCCTTGCTCGAAATGCAGCACATGCTCGCGACCAAGGCACGTCGCACACTCTCGCGCACACACAACACACACTTGGGCCGCGCTCCAGGGGCAAGGATAGGGAGTTCGAGCGTGGCCCTGTGCCTTGGCCTTGGCCGCGGGGTGGCCGCATGCCTTGGCCTTGGCCTTGGCCGCGGGGTGGACGCGTGCCTGGGCCTTGGCCTTGGCCGCGGGCGAGCATTTGGCCAAAATGTGAGCACATGGTCCTCGCCGTTGCTTCGTATTCTTGGGCCAAAAACTGAGATCCACACCTACCTTCCACTTCTTTCTCCGGTTTTGCCTGAATCCGACGAGTTGGCCCACCCGTTTGGGAACCCGTTCTCTGGCGGTAAAATGGCCGTTAAACGAGTTTTGGGGCTCGGAATTGGATTCCGTTTTCTCCCGCCCAGTTCTACCACAACCGAACCAATTCGCGGGCACATTGCGTCCCCTTTTCGCACCCCCGCACGTTCGGTAAATCGGCCGTAAAAGGAGGTTCGGACCTCGGAATCGACTCCCGTCTTCTCCGACGTTCGACTGTCGCACGTATCTAATGCATCACCCCAAAATCCCGCACTGCCCCGGAAACGCGAAGGTTGGCCAAGATCCATGAGCTACAGCACACGACCTTGGCCACGGGGTGGCTGCGTGCCTAGGCCTTGGCAGCGGCGTGGCTGGGTGCCATGGCCTTGGCCTTGTCCATGGGGTGGCTGCGTGCCTTGGCCTTGGCCACGGGGTGGCTGCGTGCCTTGGTCTTGGCCGCGGGGTGGCTGGGTGCCATGGCCTTGGCCTTGGCCGCGGGGTGGCTGCATGCCTTGGCCTTAGCCACGGGGTGGCTGGGTGCCATGGGCTTGGCCTTGGCCGCGGGGTGGCTGGGTGCCATGGGCTTGGCCTTGGCCGCGGGGTGGCTGCGTGCCTTGGCCTTGGCCACGGGGTGGCTGCGTGCCTAGGCCTTGGCCGCGGGGTGGCTGGGTGCCAGGCCCTTGGCCTTGGCCGCGGGGTGGCTGCGTGCCTAGGCCTTGTCCGCGGGGTGGCTGGGTGCCATGGCCTTGGCCTTGGCCGCGGGGTGGCTGTGTGCCTTGACTTTGGCCGCGGGCTGGCTTCATGCCTTGCTCGAAATGCAGCACATGCTCGCGACCAAGGCACGTCGCACACTCTCGCACACACACAACACAAACTTGGGCCGCGTTCCCGGGGCAAGGATAGGGAGCTCGAGCGTGGCCCTGTGCCTTGGCCTTCGCTGCGGGGAGGCTGCGTGCCTTGGCCTTGGCCTTGGCCGCGGGCGAGCATTTGGGCAAAATGCGAGCACACGGTCCTCGCCGTTGCTTCTTATTCTTGGACCAAAAACTGAGATCCACACCTACCTTCCAGTTCTTTCTCCGGTTTTGCCTGAATCCGACGAGTTGGCCCACCCATTTGGGCACCCGTTCTCTGGCGGTAAAATGGCTGTAAAACGAGTTTCGGAGCTTGGAATTCGATTCCGTTTTCTCCCGCCACCGACTCCCTCCAAACCCGACCACGCCCACGAAACGCGAAATTTGGCCGCAATCCGTGTGCTGTAGCTCACGGATTTTGGCCTTTTCGGGCGGAAAAATGGGCGCAGGGCCTCCCGCATTATTTTCGCCATTTCTTTGAGAGGAAAACAGTACTAGCACCGTGAGGAGGCCCCCGGCCAAGTTCTACCACAAACCCGCGAAACGCGAATTTGGCCCGGAGCAATTTAAGGAGAGGAAAACAGTACTAGCACCGTTCCCCGTTCTACCACAACCGAGCAATTTAAGGGCGCACCACCCCCGCACGTTCGGTAAATCAGACGTAAAACGAGGTTCGGACCTCGGAATCGACTCCCGTCTTCTCGGACGTTCGACTGTCGCACGTATCTAATGCATCACCCCAAAATCCTGCCCCGCCCCGGAAACGCGAAAGTTGGCCAAGATCAGTGAGCTACAGCACACGGCCTTGGCCTAGGGGTGGCTGCGTGCCTAGGCCTTGGCCGCGGGGTGGCTGGGTGCCATGGCCTTGGCCTTGGCCGCGGGGTGGCTGCGTGCCTTGGCCTTGGCCTCGGGCTGGCTGCGTGCCACGCTCGAAATGCAGCACATTCTCGGGACCAAGGAACGTCGCACACTCTCACGCACACACAATACACACTTCCGCCGCGCTCCCGGGGAAAGGATAGGGAGCTCGAGCGTGGCCCTGTGTCTTGGACTTGGCCGCGGGGTGGCCTCGTGCCTTGGCCTTGGCCTTGGCCGTGGGTGAGCATTTTGCCAAAATGTGAGCACACTGTCCTCGCCGTTGCTTCGTATTCTTGGACCAAAAACTGAGATCCACACCTACCTTCCACTTCTTTCTCCGGTTTTGCCTGAATCGGATGAGTTGGCCCACCCGTGTGGGCACCCGTTCTTTGGCGGTAAAATGGCCGTAAAACGAGTTTCGGAGCTCGGAATTGGATTCTGTTTTCTCCCGCCACCGACTCCCACCAAACCCGACTACGCCAGCCAAAAATTCCACGACGCCCCCGAAACGCGAAATTTGGCCGCAATCCGTGTGCTATAGCTCACGGATTTTGGCCTTTTCGGGCGGAAAATTGGGCGCAGGGCCTCCCGCATTATTTTCGCCATTTCTTCGAGAGGAAAACAGTACTAGCACCGTGAGGAGGCCCCCGGTCCAGTTCTACCACATCCGGACCAATTCGCGGGCACGTTTCGTCCCCTTGTCGCACCCCCGCACGTTCAGTAAATCAGACGTAAAACGAGGTTCGGACCTCGGAATCGACTCCCGTCTTCTCCGACGTTCGACTGTCGCACGTATCTAATGCATCACCCCAAAATCCCGCCAGGCCCCGGAAACGCGAAAGTTTGCCAGGATCCGTGAGCTACAGCACACGGCCTTGGCCTCGGAGTGGCTGCGTTCCTACGCCTTGGCCGCGGGGTGGCTGGGTGCCATGGCCTTGGACTTGGCCGCGGGCTGGCTGCGTGCCATGCTCGAAATGCAGCACATGCTCACGACAAAGGCACGTCGCACACTCTCGCGCACACACAATACACACTTGGGCCGCGCTCCCGGGGCAAGGATAGGGAGCTCGAGCGTGGCCCTGTGCCTTGGCGTTGGCCGCGGGGTGGCCGTGTGCCTTGGCCACGGGCCAGCATTTGGCCAAAATGTGAGCACCCGGTCCTCGCCGTTGCTTCGTATTCTTGGACCAAAAACTGAGATCCACACCTACCTTCCACTTCTTTCTCCGGTTTTGCCTGAATCGGACGAGTTGGCCCACCCATTTGGGAAGCCGTTCTCTGGCAGTAAAATGGCCGTAAAACGAGTTTCGGAGCTCGGAATTGGATTCCTTTTTCTCCCGCTACCGACTCCCACCAAACCCGACCACGCCAGCAAAAAATTCCAGGCCGCCCCCGAAACACGAAATTTGGCCGCAATCCGTGTGCTATAGCTCACGGATTTTGGCCTTTTCGGGCGGAAAAATGGGCGCAGGGCCTCGCGCATTATTTTCACCATTTCTTCGAGAGGAAAACAGTACTAGCACCGTGAGGAGGCCCCCGGCCCAGTTCTACCACAACTGGACCAATTCGCGGGCACGTTTCGTTCCCTTTTCGCACCCCCGCACGTTCGGTAATTCGGCCGTAAAACAAGGTTCGGACCTCGGAATCGACTCCCGTCTTATCCGACGTTCGACTGTCGAACGTATCTAATGCATCACCCCAAAATCCCGCCCCGCCCCGGAAACGCAAAAGTTGGCCAAGATCCGTGAGTTACAGCACACGGCCTTGGTAGCGGGGTGGCTGCGTGCCTAGGCCTTGGCCGCGGGGTGGCTGGGTGCCATGGCCATGGCCTTGGCCGCGGGGTGGCTGCGTGCCTTGGCCTTGGCCGCGGGCTGGCTGCGTGCCTTGGCCTTGGCCGCGGGCTGGCTGCGTGCCTTGGCCTTGTCCGTGGGCTGGCTGCGTGCCTTGACCTTGGCCGCGGGCTGGCTGCGTGCCATGCTCGAAATGCAGCACATGCTCGCGACCAAGGCACGTCGCACACTCTCGCGCACGCACAACACACACGTGGCCCAGTGCCTTGGCCTTGGCCGCGGGGTGGCCGCGTGCCTTGGCCGCGGGGTGGCCGCGTGCCTTGGCCGCGGGGTGGCCGCGTGCCTTGGCCGCGGGCGAGCATTTGGCCAAAATGTGAGCAGACGGTCCTCGAACCCCCGCACGTTCGGTAAATCAGACGTAAAACGAGGTTCGGACCTCGAAATCGACTCCCGTCTTCTCCGACGTTCGACTGTCGCACGTATCTAATGCGTTACCCCAAAATCCCGCCCCACCCCGGAAACGCGAAAGTTGGCCAAGATCCGTGGGCTACAGCACACGGCCTCGCCCGCGGGGTGGCTGCGTGCCTAGGCCTTGGCCGCGGGGTGGCTGGGTGCCATGGCCTTGGCCTTGGCCACGGGGTGGCTTCGTGGCTAGGCCTTTGCCGCGGGGTGGCTGGGTGCCTTGCTTGAAATGCATCACATGCTCGCGACCAAGGCACGTCCCACACTCTCGCGCACACACAACACAAACTTGGGCCGCACTCCCTGGGCAAGGATAGGGAGCTCGAGCGTGGCCCTGTGCCTTGGCCTTGGCCGGGGGGTGGCCGCGTGCCTTGGCCTTGGCCTTGGCTGCGGGCGACCATTTTGCCAAAATGTGAGCACACTGTCCATGCCGTTGCTTCGTATTCTTGGACCAAAAACTGAGATCCACACCTACCTTCCACTTCTTTCTCCGGTTTTGCCTGAATCGGACGAGTTGACCCACCCGTTTGGGCACCCGTTCTCTGGCAGTAAAATGGCCGTAAAACGAGTTTCGGAGCTCGGAATTGGATTCCGTTTTCTCCCGCCACCGACTCCCAGCAAACCCGACCACACCAGCCAAAAATCCCACGCCACCCCCGAAACGCGAAATGTGGCTGCAATCCGTGTGCTATAGCTCAGGGATTTTGGCCTTTTTGGGCGGAAAAATGCGAAAGTTGGCCAAGATCCGCGGGCTACAGCACACGGCCTAGGCCGCGGGGTTGCTGCGTGCCTAGACCATGGCCGCAGGGTGGCTGCGTGCCTAGGCCTTGGCCGCGGGGTGGCTGGGTGCCATGGCCTTGGCTTTGGCCGCGGGGTGGCAGCGTGTCTTGGCTTTGGCCGCGGGCTGGCTGCGTGCCTTGCTCGAATTGCAGCACATGCTCACGACCGTGGCACGTCACACACTCTCGCACACACACAACACACACTTGGACCGCGCTCCTGGGGCAAGGATAGGGAGCTCGAGCGTGGCCCTGTGCCTTGCCTTAGCCGCGGGGTGGCCGCGTGCCTTGGCCTTGGCGAAGGGGTGGCTGGGTGCCTTGGCCTTTGCCTTGGCCGTGGGGTGGCTGCGTACCTAAGCCTTTTCCGCGGGGTGGCTGGGTGCCATGGCCTTGGCCTTGGCCATGGGGTGGCTGCGTGCCTTGCTCGAAATGCAGCACATGCTCGCGACCAAGGCACGTCACACACTCTCGCGCACACACAACACACACTTGGGCCGTGCTCCCGGGGCAAGGATAGGGAGCTCGAGCGTGGCCCTGAGCCTTGGCGTTAGCCGCGGGGTGGCCGCGTGCCTTGGCCTTGGCCTTGGCCACGGGCGAGCATTTGGCCAAAATGTGAGCACACGGTGCTCACCGTTTCTTCGTATTCATGGACCAAAAACTGAGATCCACACCTACCTTCCACTTCTTTCTCCGGTTTTGCCTATATCGGACGAGTGGGCCCACCCGTTTGGGCACCCGTTCGCTGCCGGTAAGATGGCCGTAAAACGAGTTACGGAGCTTGGAATTGGATTCATTTTTCTCCCGCCACCGACTCCCACCAAACCCGACGACGCCAGCCCAAAATCCCACGACGCCCCCGGAACGCAAATTTTGGCCAAAATCCGTGTGCTATAGCTCACGGATTTGGGCCTTTTCTGGCGGAAAAATGGGCGCAGGGCCTCCCGCATTCTTTTTGCCATTTCTTCGAGCGGAAAGCAGTACTTGCGCCGTGAGGAGGCCCCCGGCCCAGTTCTACCACAATCGGACCAATTCGAGGGCACGTTTCGTCCCCTTTTCGCACCCCCGCACCCTCGGTAAATCTGCCGTAAAACGAGGTTCGGACCTCGAAATCGACTCCCATCTTTTCCAACGCTCGACTGTCACACGTATCTAATGCATCACCCCAAAATCCCGCACCGCCCCGCAAACGCGAAAGTTGGCCAAAGTCCGTGTGCTACAGCTCACGGATTTGGGCCTTTTCTGGCGGAAAAATGGGCGCAGGGCCTCCCGCATTATTTTTGCCATTTCTTCGAGCGGAAAGCAGTACTTGCGCCGTGAGGAGGCCCCCGGCCCAGTTCTACCACAATCGGACCAATTCGAGGGCACGTTTCGTCCCCTTTTCGCACCCCCGCACCCTCGGTAAATCGGCCGTAAAACGAGGTTCAGACCTCGAAATCGACTCCCCTCTTTTCCGACGTTCGACTGTCGCACGTATCTAATGCATCACGCCAAATTCCCGCACCGCCCCGGAAACGCGAAAGTTAACCAAGATCCGTGAGCGACAGCACACGGCCTAGGCCTTGGCCGCGGGGTGGCTGGGTGCCATGGCCTTGGCCGCGGGCTGGCTGGGTGCCATGTCCTTGGCCGCGGGGTGGACGCGTGCCTAGGCCTTGGCCTCGGGGTGGACGCGTGCCTAGGCCTTGGCCAAGGGGTGGCTGCGTGCCTCGGCCTTGGCCTTGGCCACGGGCTGGCTACGTGCCTTTCTCGAAATGCAGCATATGATCGCGGCCAAGGCAGGTCGCACACTCTCACGCACACACAACACACACTCCGACCGCGCTCCCGAGGCAAGGACAGGGAGCTCGAGCGTGGCCCTGCGCCTTGGCTTTGGCCGCGGGGTGGCTGCAAGGCTTGGCCTTGGCCGCGGGCGAGCATTTGGCCAAAATGTGAGCACACGGTCCTCGCCGTTTCCTCGTATTCTTGGACCAAAAACTGAGATCCACACCTACCTTCCACTTCTTTCTCCGGTTTGGCCTGAATCGGACGAGTGGGCCCACCCGTTTGGGCACCCGATCGCTGCCGCTAAGATGGCCGTAAAACTAGTTTCGGAGCTCGGAATTGGATTCCGTTTTCTCCCGCCACCGACTCCCACCAAACCCGACGACGCCGGCCCAAAATCCCACGCCGCCCACGAAACACGAAATTTGGCCACAATCCGTGTGCTATAGCTCACGGATTTTGGCCTTTTCTGGGGGAAAAATGGGCGCAGGGCCTCCCGCATTATTTTCGCCATTTCTTCGAGCGGAAATCAGTACTTGCGCCGTGAGGAGGCCCCCGCCCCAGTTCTACCACAATCCGACCAATTCGCGGGCACGTTTCGTCCCCTTTTCGCACCCTCGCACCGTCGGTAAATCGGCCGTAAAACGAGGTTCGGACCTCGAAATCGACTCCCCTCTTTTCCAACGCTCGACTGTCGCACGTATCTAATGCATCACCCCAAAATCCCGCACCGCCCTGGAAACGCGAAAGTTGGCCAAGATCCGTGAGCTACAGCACACGGCCTTGGCCTTGGCCGCGGGCTGGCTGCGTGCCATGGCCTTGGCCTTGGCCGCGGGGTGGCTGGGTGCCAAGGCCTTGGCCGCGGGGTGGCGGCGTGCCTAGGCCTTGGCCGCGGGCTGGCTGGGTGCCATGGCCTTGGCCGCGGGGGGGACGCGTGGCTTGGCCTTGGCCGCGGGGGGGACGCGTGGCTTGGCCTTGGCCACGGGGTGGCTGCGTGCCTCGGCTTTGGCCTTGGCCACGGGTTGGCTCCGTGCCTTGCTCGAAATGTAGCACATGCTCGTGACCAAGGCAGGTCGCACACTCTCACGCACACACAACACACACTTGGGCCGCGCTCCCGAGGCAAGGATAAGGAGCTCGAGCGTGGCCCTGTGCCTTGGCGTTGGCCGCGGGTGCCTGCGTGGCTTCGCCTTGGCCGCGGGCGAGCATTTGGCCAAAATGTGAGCACACGGTCCTCGCCGTTTCTACGTATTCTTGGACTAAAAAATGAGATCCACACGTACCTTCCACTTCTTTCTCCGGTTTTGCCTGAATCGGACGAGTTGGCCCACCCGTTTGGGCACCCGTTCGCTGCTGGTAAGATGGCCGTAAAGCGAGTTTCGGAGCTCGGAATTGGATTCCGTTTTCTCCAGCCACCGACTCCCACCAAACCCGAAGACGCCAGCCCAAAATCCCACGCCACCCCCGAAATGCGAAATTTGGCCACAATCCGTGTGCTATAGCTCACGGATTTTGGCCTTTTCCGAGGGAAAAATGGCCGCGGGGCCTCCCGCATTATTTTTGCCATTTCTTCGAGCGGAAAACAGTACTTGCGCCGTGAGGAGGCCCCCGGCCCAGTTCTACCACAATTGGACCAATTCGCGGGCACGTTTCGTCCCCTTTTCGCACCCCAGCACCCTCGGCAAATCGGCCATAAAACGAGGTTCGGACCTGGAAATCGACTCCCCTCGTTTCCAACGATCGACTGTCGCTCGTATCTAGTGCATCACCCCAAAATCCTGCACCGCCCCGGAAACAGGAAAGTTGGCCAAGATCCGTGAGCGACAGCACACGGCCTTGGCCTTGGCCGCGGGGTGGCTGCGTCCCTTGGCCTTGGCCGCGGGGTGGCTGGGTGCCATGGCCTTGGCCTTGGCCACCGGGTGGCTGTGTGCCAAGGCCTTGGCCACGGGGTGGCTGCGTGCCTAGGCCTTGGCCGCGGGCTAGCTGGGTGCCATGGCCTTGGCCACGGGGTGGACGCGTGCCTAGGACTTGGCCAAGGGGTGGCTGCGTGCCTCGGCCTTGGCCTTGGCCGCGGGCTGGCTCCGTGCCTTGCTCGAAATGCAGCACATGCTCGCGACCAAGGCAGGTCGCACACTCTTACGCACACACAACACACACTCCGGCCGCGCTCCCAAGGCAAGGATAGGGAGCTCGAGCGTGGCCCTGTGCCTTGGCGTTGGCCGCGGGGTGGCTGCGTGGCTTGGCCTTGGCCGCGGGCGAGCATTTGGCCAAAATGTGAGCACACGGTCCTTGCCGTTTCTTCGTATTCTTGGACCAAAAACTGAGATCCACACCTACCTTCCGCTTCTTTCTCCGGTTTTCCCTGAATCGGACGAGTTGGCCCACCCGTTTGGGCACCCGTTCGCTGCCGGTAAAATTGCCGTAAAACGAGTTTCGGAGCTCGGAATTGGATTCAGTTTTCTCCCGCCACCGACTCCCACCAAACCCGACCACGCCAGCCCAAAATCCCACGCCGCCCCAGAAACGCGAAATTTGTCCACAATCCGTGTGCTATAGCTCATGGATTTTGGCCTTTTCTGGGGGAAAAATGGGCGCAGGGCCTCCCGCATTATTTTTGCCATTTCTTCGAGCGGAAAGCAGTACTTGCGCCGTGAGGAGGCCCCCGGCCCAGTTCTACCACAATCGGACCAATTCGAGGGCACGTTTCGTCCCCTTTTCGCACCCCCGCACCCTCGGTAAATCGGCCGTAAAACGAGGTTCGGACCTCGAAATTGAGTCCCCACTTTTCCGATCAACCCAAAATCCCGCACCGCCCTGGAAAGCGAAAGTCCCAATATCACTTTTCCTACCTAGGCCTGCCTGGGTGCCTTGGCCTTGGCCGCGGGGTGGCTGCGTGCCATGGCCTTGGCCTTGGCCTCGGGGTGGCTGCGTGCCAAGGCCTTCGCCGCGTGCTGGCTGCGTGCCTAGGCCTTGGCCGCGGGCTGGGGGTGCCATGGCCTTGGTGCCTCCTTGGCCACGGGGTGGCTGCGTGCCTCGGCCTTGGCCTTGGCCGCGGGCTGGCTCCGTGCCTTGCTTGAAATGCAGCACATGCTCGCGACCAAGGCAGGTCGCACACTCTCACGCACACACAACACACACTCCGGCCGCGCTCCCATGGCACCCAGCCAGCCCGCGCCGAAGGCCTTGGCACGCAGCCACCCCGAGGCCAGGGCCAAGGCCATGGCACGAAGCCACCCCGCGGCCAAGGCCAAGGCCGTGTGCTGTAGCTCACGGATCTTGGCCAACTTTCGCGTTTCCGGGGCGGGGCGGGATTTTGGGGTGATGCATTAGATACGTGCGACAGTCGAACGTCGGAAAAGAGGGGAGTCAATTTCGAGGTGTGAACCTCGTTTTACGGCCGATTTACTGAGGGTGCGGGGGTGCAAAAAGGGGACGAAACGTGCCCTCGAATTGGTCCGATTGTGGTAGAACTGGGCCGGGGGCCTCCTCACAGCGTAAGTACTGCTTTCCGCCCGAAGAAATGGCGGGAGGCCCTGCGCCCATTTTTCCGCCAGAACAGGCCAAAATCCGTGAGCTATAGCACATGGATTGTGGCCAAATTTCGCGTTTCGGGGGCGGCGTGGGATTTTGGGCTGGCGTCGTCGGGTTTGGTGGGAGTCGGTGGCGGGAGAAAACGGAATCCAATTCCGTTTTGGCCAAATGTCGCTCACGGATTTCGCGTTTTGGCCAAATTTCGCGTTTCGGGAGCGCGGCCGGAGTGTGTGTTGTGTGTGCGTGAGAGTGTGCGACCTGCCTTGGTCGCGAGCATGTGCTGCATTTCGAGCAAGGCAAGGAGCCAGCCCGCGGCCAAGGCCTAGGCCGAGGCACGCAGCCACCCCGTGGCCAAGGCCAAGGCACGTGTCCACCCCGCAGCCAAGGCCATGGCACCCAGCCAGCCCGCGGCCAAGGCCATGGCACCCAGCCAGCCCGCGGCCAAGGTCTAGGCACGCAGCCAGCCCGCGGCCAAGGCCAAGGCCGTGTGCTGTAGCTCACGGATCTTGGCCAACTTTCGCGTTTCCGGGGCAGTCCGGGATTTTGGGGTGATGCATTAGATACGTCCGACAGTCGAGCGTTGGAAAAGCGGGGAGTCGACTTTGAGTTCCGAACCTCGTTTTATGGCCGATTTACCGAGGGTGCGGGAGTGCGAAAAGGGGCCAAGCGTGCCAAGCGTGCCCGATTGTGGTAGAACTGGGCGGGGGCCTCCTCATGGCGCAAGTACTGTTTTCCACTCGAAGAAATGGAAAAAGCGGAATCAATTCGAGCTCGAAACCCGTGCGACGGTCCTCTCGTCGGAATTTTTGGAACAAAAATTCCGGCGTCGAACCTACGTTCGTCTGATTTTCTCCAGGCGTGCGGACCCAGCGAAGAGGCGTGTGCTGTAGCTAATCGGATTGTGGTAGAAGGCGAGTTTGAACCGGTGCTAGGATTTTTTCTCTGCATTAAAGAAATGGCAAAAATTCGGAGAGGCCCTGCCCCCATTTTCGGTCGAACCCAAAATCCGTTTTTACATAGCGTCACGGATTACGAAAAGTGCGCATTTAGGGGCAGTGGGATTTTGGGCTGGGCGTCCGGGTTTGGTGAGTCGGTGGCGGGAGAAAGCGGAATCAATTCCGAGCTCCCAAACTCGTTTAACGGCCATTTACCGCCAGCGGGTTCCCCAAACGGGTGGGCCAACTCGTCGGATTCGGCAAAACCGAGAGAAGAAGTGGAAGGTAGGTGTGGATCTCAGTTTTTGGTCAAGACTTACGAAGCAGCGTATCGAGGACCATCACTCACATTTTGGCCAAATGCTCGCCTGCGGCCAAGGCCAAGGCCAAGACGACCGCGAGCCAAGGCCAAGCCGCAGGGGCCACGCGTGCTCCTATCCTTGCCCGTGAGGTAGCGCGGCCCAAGTGCGTCTTGTGTGTCTTGAGTGTGCGCGTGCGTTGTTCCCGAGCATGTGCTGGGTTTCGATCATGGCCCATAGCCAGCCAGCGGCCAAGGCCAAGGCCAAGGCCCAGCCAAAGCCAGCGGGGTGGCACCGTGCCATGCCAAGACCTAGGCACAGCTCACCCAAGGCCTAGGCACGCAGCCACCCGCCACCCCTAGGCCAAGGCTCTGTGCCAACTCAGTGATCTTGGCCAACTTTCCCGTCAGGGCCAAGGGTGGGATTTGGGGTGATGCAGGCCAAGGCCATGGCACCCAGCGTCGGAGGCCAAGGACTTGGAGCGATTCCGAGTCCACCTCGTTTTCGTCTAATTTAGAGGGGCCGGAGGTGCCATGGCACCCAGCCACTACTCTTTTCCACTCGAAGAAATGGCGAACAAGACGCGGGGGGCCCTGGGCCCATGTTTCCCCCGAAATGGCCAAAATCCGTGAGCTATAGCACACGAATTGCGGCCAAATTTCGCGTTTCCGTGGCGGCGTGGGATTTTCGGCTGGTGTTGTCGGTATTGGTGGGGGTTCGCCGCGGGAGAGAGCGGAAGCCGATTCCGGGCTCCGAAACAACTTTTGTGGATATTTTTCCCGAGAGCGCTGCTCTGTGCCTTGGCCGCAAGCATGTGCTGCATTTCGGCCAAGGCCAAGGCACGCAGCCAGCCCTGCGGCCAAGGCCAACGCCTAGGCACGCAGCCACCCCGCGGCCAAGGCCAAGGCACCCAAGGCCAAGGCACCCAGCCAGCCCGCGGCGAAGGCTTAGGCACGCAGCCACCACGCGGCCAAGGCAAAGGCTCCCAACCACCCCGCGGCCGGGGCCAAGTCAAGCAGCCCGCCCGCGTGCGGCATCCACGGCCAATGCAGAAACCGGGCGGGGCCCAAGCGTCTGTCTGACTTTGTTTGGGCCGAAATTTTAGGAGGTGAAGTATTTCGACTGAAGTTATCTTACGGGACTGAAAAGTTGTTCAAACAGCGCGGATGCTCCGGGCCCCATTTTTCGGGCCAAAATGGCCAAAGACCGTGCGCTGTAGCTCACGGATCTGGGCCAACTTTCTTGTTTTCGGGGCGGTGTGGGATTTTGGGGTTATGCATTAGATATGTCCGACAGTCAAACGTCGGAAAAGACGGGAGTTGATTCCGAGGTCCGAACGCCGTTTTACGGCCGATTAACCGAACGTGCGGGGTGCGAAAAGGGGACGAAACGTGCCCGCGAATTGTTCCGATTGTAGCAGAGCTGGGCCGGGGGCCTCCTCACGCTCCAAGTACTCTTTTCCGCTCGAAGAAATGGCGAACAAGACGCGCGAGGCCCTGGGCCCATGTTTCCCACGAAATGGCCAAAATCCGTGAGCTATAGCACACGGATTGCGGCCAAATTTCGCGTTTCCGTGGCGGCGTGGGACTTTCGGCTGGTGTTGTCGGTATTGGCAGGGGTTCACTGTGGGAGAAAGCGGAAGCCGATTCCGGGCTCCGAAACTCGTTTTGTGGCTATTTTTCCCGAGTGCGGCGCTCTGTGCCTTGGCCGCAAGCATGTGCTGCATTTCGGCCAAGGCACGGAGCCAGCCCCGCGGCCAAGGCCAACGCCTAGGCACGCAGCCACCCCGCGGCCAAGGCCAAGGCACCCAAGGCCAAGGCACCCAGCCAGTCCGCGGCGAAGGCCTAGGCATGCAGCCACCCCGCGGCCAAGGCCAAGGCTCCCAGCCACCCTGCGGCCGGGGCCAAGGCAAGCAGCCCGCCCGCGCGCGGCATCCACGGCCAATGCAGAAACCGGGCGGGGCCCAAGCGTCTGTCCGACTTTGTTTGGGACGAAATTTTAGGAGGTGACGTATTTCGACTGAAGTTATCTTACGGGACTGAAAAGTTGTTCAAACAGCGCGGATGCTCCGGGCCCCATTTTTCAGGCCAAAATGGCCAAAGACCGTGCGCTGTAGCTCACGGATCTGGGCCAACTTTCTTGTTTTCGGGGCGGTGCGGGATTTTGGGGTTATGCATTAGATACGTGCGACAGTCAAACGTCGGAAAAGACGGGAGTCGATTCCGAGGGCCGAACCCCGTTTTACGGCCGATTAACCGAACGTGCGGGGTGCGAAAAGGGGACGAAACGTGCCCGCGAATTGTTCCGATTGTCGCAGAGCTGGGCCGGGGGCCTCCTCACTCTCCAAGTACTCTTTTCCCCTCGAAGAAATGGCGAACAAGATGCGGGGGGCCCTGGGCCCATGTTTCCCCCAAAATGGCCAAAATCCGTGAGCTATAGCCCACGGATTGCGGCCAAATTTCGCGTTTCCGTGGCGGCGTGGGATTTTCGGCTGGTGTTGTTGGTATTGGCGGGGGTTCGCCGCGGGAGAAAGCGGAAGCCGATTCCGGGCTGGCTCCGTGCCTTGCTCGAAATGGAGCACATGCTAGCGACCAAGGCAGGTCGCACACTCTCACGCACACACAACACACACTCCGGCCTCGCTCCCGAGGCAAGGATAGGGAGCTCGAGCGTGGCCCTGTGCCTTGCCGTTGGCCGCGGGCGAGCACTTGTCCAAAATGTGAGCACACGGTCCTCGCCGTTTCTTCGTATTCTTGGACCAAAAACTGAGATCCACACCTACCTTCCACTTCTTTCTCCGGTTTTGCCTGAATCGGACGAGTGGGCCCACCCGTTTGGGCACCCGTTCGCTGCTGGTAAGATGGCCGTAAAACGAGTTTCGGAGCTCGGAATTGGATTCCGTTTTCTCCCGCCACCGACTCCCACAAAACCCGACAACGCCAGCCCAAAATCCCACGCCGCCCACGAAACCCGAAATTTGGCCACAATCCGTGTGCTATAGCTCACGGATTTTGGCCTTTTCCGGGGGAAAAATGGGTGCAGGGCCTCCCGCATTATTTTCGCCATTTCTTCGAGCAGAAATCAGTACTTGCGCCGTGAGGAGGCCCCCGGCCCCAGTTCTACCACAATCGGACCAATTCGCGGGCACGTTTCGTCCCCTTTTCGCACCCTCGCACCGTCGGTAAATCGGCCGTAAAACGAGGTTCGGACCTCGAAATCGACTCCCCTCTTTTCCAACGCTCGACTGTCGCACGTATCTAATGCATCACCCCAAAATCCCGCACCGCCCTGGAAACGCGAAAGTTGGCCAAGATCCGTGAGCTACAGCACACGGCCTTGGCCTTGGCCGCGGGCTGGCTGCGTGCCATGGCCTTGGCCTTGGCCGTGGGGTGGCTGGGTGCAAAGGCCTTGGCCGCGTGCTGGCTGCATGAATAGGCCTTGGCCGCGGGCTGGCTGGGTGTCATGGCCTTGGCCGCGGGGTGGACGCGTGGCTTGGCCTTGGCCACGGGGTGGCTGCGTGCCTCGGCCTCGGCCTTGGCCAAGATGCGGGGGGCCCTGGGCCCATGTTTCCCCGAAAATGGACAAAATCCGTGAGCTATAGCCCACGGATTGCGGCCAAATTTCGCGTTTCCGTGGCGGTGTGGGATTTTCGGCTGGTGTTGTTGGTATTGGCGGGGGTTCACCGCGGGAGAAAGCAGAAGCCGATTCCGGGTTGGCTCCGTGCCTTGCTCAAAATGCAGCACATGCTCGCGACCAAGGCAGGTCGCACACTCTCACGCACACACGACACACACTCGGGCCGCGCTCCCGAGGCAAGGATAAGGAGCTCGAGCGTGGCCCTGTGCCTTGGCGTTGGCCGGGGGTGGCTGCGTGGCTTCGCCTTGGCCGCGGGCGAGCATTTGGCCAAAATGTGAGCACACGGTCCTCGCCGTTTCTACGTATTCTTGGACTAAAAACTGAGATCCACACCTACCTTCCACTTCTTTCTCCGGTTTTGCCTGAATTAGACAAGTTGGCCCAACCGTTTGGGCACCCGTTCGCTGCTGGTAAGATGGCCGTAAAATGAGTTTCGGAGCTCGGAATTGGATTCCGTTTTCTCCAGCCACCGACTCCCACCAAACCCGACGACGCCAGCCCAAAATCCCATGCCACCCCCGAAATGCGAAATTTGGCAACAATCCGTGTGCTATAGCTCACGGATTTTGGCTTTTTCCGAGGGAAAAATGGGCGCAGGGCCTCCCGCATTATTTTTGCCATTTCTTTGAGCGGAAAACAGTACTTGCGCCGTGAGGAGGCCCCCGGCCCAGTTCTACCACAATCGGACCAATTCGCGGGCACGTTTCGTCCCCTTTTCGCACCCCCGCACCCTCGGCAAATCGGCCGTAAAACGAGGTTCGGACCTTGAAATCAACTCCCCTCTTTTCCAACGATCGATTGTCGCACGTATCTAATGCATCACCCCAAAATCCCGCAACGCCCCGGAAACGCGAAAGTTGGCCAAGATCTGTGAGCTACAGCACACGGCCTTGGCTTTGGCCGCGGGATGGCTGCGTGCCATGGCCTTGGCCTTGGCCGCGGGGTGGCTGCGTGCCATGGCCGTGCCTTTGCGGCGGGCTGGCTGCGTGCCTAGGCCTTGGCCACGGGCTGGCTGGGTGCCAAGGCCTTGGTCGCGGGCTGGCTGGGTGCCATGGCCTTGGCCGCGGGGTGGACGCGTGCCGTGGCCTTGGCCACGGGGTGGCTGCGTGCCTCGGCCTTGGCCTTGGCCGCGGGCTGGCTCCATGTCTTGCTCGAAATGCAGCACATGCTCGCGACCAAGGCAGGTCACACACTCTCACGTACACACAATACACAGTCGGGCCGCGCTCCCGAGGCAATGATAGGGAGCTCGAGCGTGGCCCTATGCCTTGGCGTTGGCCGCGGGGTGGCTGCATTGCTTGGCCTTGGCCGCGGGCGAGCATTTGGCCAAAATGTGAGCACACGGTCCTCGCCGTTTCTTCGTATTCTTGGACCAAAAACTGAGATCCACACCTACCTTCCACTTCTTTCTCCGGTTTTGCCTGAATCGGACGAGTGGGCCCACCCGTTTGGGCACCCGTTCGCTGCCGGTAAGATGGCCGTGAAACGAGTTTCGGAGCTCGGAATTGGATTCCGTTTTCTCCCGCCACCCACTCCCACCAAACCCGACCACGCCAGCCCAAAATCCCACGCCGCCCCCGAAACGCGAATTTTGGCCACAATCCGTGTGCTATCGCTCACGGATTTTGGCCTTTTCCGGGGGAAAAATGGGCGCACGGCCTCCCGCATTATTTTCGCCATTTCTTCGAGCGGAAAACATTACTTGCGCCGTGAGGAGGCCCCCGGCCCAGTTCTACCACAATCGGACCAATTCGCGGGCACGTTCCGTCCCCTTTTCGTACCCCCGCACCCTCGGTAAATCGGCCGTAAAACGAGGTTCGGACCTCGAAATCGACTCCCCTCTTTTCCAACGCTCGACTGTCGCACGTATCTAATGCATCACCCCAAAATCCCGCACCACCCCGGAAACTCGAAAGTTGGACAAGATCCGTGAGCGACAGCTCACGGCCTTGGCCTTGGCCGCGGGGTGGCTGCGGGCCATGGCCTCGGGTGGCTGCGAGCCATGGCCTTGGCCTTGGCCACCGGGTGGCTGTGTGCCAAGGCCTTGGCCGCGGGCTGGCTGGGTGCCATGGCCTTGGCCGCAGGGTGGACGCGTGCCTTGGCCTTGGCCACGGGGTGGCTGTGTGCCTCGGCCTTGGCCTTGGCCGCGGGCTGGCTCCGTGTCTTGCTCGAAATGCAGCACATGCTCGTGACCAAGGCAGGTCGCACACACAACACACACTCCGGCTGCGCTCCCGAGGCAAGGATAGGGAGCTCGATCGTGGCCCTGTGCCTTGGCGTTGGCCGCGGGGTGGCTGCATGGCTTGGCCTTGGCCGCGGGCGAGCATTTGCCCAAAATGTGAGCACACGGTCCTCGCCGTTTCTTCGTATTCTTGGACCAAAAACTGAGATCCACACCTACCTTCCACTTCTTTCTCCGGTTTTGCCTGAATCGGACGAGTGGGCGCACTCGTTTGGGCACCCGTTCGCTGCCGGTAAGATGGCCGTAAAACGAGTTTCGGTGCTCGGAATTGGATTCCGTTTTCTCCCGCCACCGACTCCCACCAAACCCGACAACGCCAGCCCAAAATCCCACGCCGCCCCCGAAACGCGAAATTTGGCCACAATCCATGTGCTATAGCTCACGGATTTTGGCCAGTTCTGGCGGAAAAATGGGCGCAGGGCCTCCCGCCATTTCTTCGGGCGGAAAGCAGTACTTGCGCCGTGAGGAGGCCCCCGGCCCAGTTTTTCCACAATCGGACCAATTCAAGGGCACGTTTCATCCCCTTTTCGCACGCCCGCACCCTCAGTAAATCGGCCGAAAAACGAGGTTCAGACCTCGAAATCGACTCCCCTCTTTTCTCACGTTCGACTGTCGCACGTATCTAATGCATCACCCCAAAATCCCGCACCGCACCGGAAACGTGAAAGTTGACAAGATCCGTGAGCTATAGCACACGGATTGGCTCCCCGGGGTGGCTGCGTGCCTAGGCCTTGGCCGCGGGCTGGCTGGGTGCCATGGCCTTGGACGCGGGGTGGACGCATGCCTAGGCCTTGGCCACGGGGTGGCTGCGTGCCTCGGCCTTGGCCTTGGCCGTGGGCTGGCTACGTGCCTTTCTCGAAATGCAGCATATGCTCGCGACCAAGGCAGGTCGTACACTCTCACGCACACACAACGTACACTCCGGCCGCGCTCCCGAGGCAAGGATAGGGAGCTCGAGCGTGGCCCTGTGCCTTGGCGTTGGCCGCGGGGTGGCTGCATGGCTTGGCCTTGGCCGCGGGCGAGCATTTGGCCAAAATGTGAGCACACGGTCCTCGCCATTTCTTCGTATTCTTGGACCAAAAACTGAGATCCACACCTACCTTCCACTTCTTTCGCCGGTTTTGCCTGAATCGGACGAGTGGCCCACCCGTTTGGGCACCCGTTCGCTGCCGGTAAGATGGCCGTAAAACGAGTTTCGGAGCTCGGAATTGGATTCCGTTTTCTCCCGCCACCGACTCCCACCAAACCCGACCACGCCAGTCCAAAATCCCACGCCGCCCCCGAAACGCGAAATTTGGCCAAGGCACAGGGCCACGCTTGAGCTCCCTATCCTTGCCTCGGGAGCGCGGCCCGAGTGTGTGTTGTGTGTACGAGAGAGTGTGCGACCTGACTTGGTCGCGAGCATATCCTGCATTTTGAGCAAGGCACGCAGCCAGCCCGCGGCCAAGGCCAAGGCCGAGGCACGCAGCCACCCCGTGGCCAAGGCCTAGGCACGCTTCCACCCCGCGGCCAAGGCTATGGCACACAGCCAGCTCGCGGCCAAGGCCATGGCACCCAGCCAGCCCGCGGCCAAGGCCTAGGCACGCAGCCAGCCCGCGCCGAAGGCCTTGGCACGCAGCCACCCCGGGGCCAGGGCCAAGGCCATGGCACGCAGCCACCCCGCGGCCATGGCCAAGGCCGTGTGCTGTAGCTCACGGATCTTGGCCAACTTTCGCGTTTCCGGGGTGGTCCGGGATTTTGGGGTGATGCATTAGATACGTGCGACAGTCAAACGTCGGATAAGAGGGGAGTCGATTTCGAGGTCTGAACCTCGATTTACGGCCGATTTACTGAGGGTACGGGGGTGCGAAAAGGGGACGAAACGTACCCTCGAATTGGTCCGATTGTGGTAGAACTGGGCCGGGGGCCTCCTCACGGCGCAAGTACTGCTTTCCGCCCGAAGAAATGGCGGGAGGCCCTGCGCCCATTTTTCCGCCAGAACAGGCCAAAATCCGTGAGCTATAGCACATTAATTGTGGCCAAATTTCGCGTTTCGGGGGCGGCGTTGGATTTTGGGCTGGCATCGTCGGGTTTGGTGGGAGTCGGCGGCGGGAGAAAACGGAATCCAATTCCGTTTTGGCCAAATTTCGCTCACGGATTTCGCGTTTTGGCCAAATTTCGCATTTCGGGAGCGCGGCCGGAGTGTGTGTTGTGTGTGCGTGAGAGTGTGCGACCTGCCTTGGTCGCGAGCATGTGCTGCATTTTGAGCAACGCAAGGAGCCAGCCCGCGGCCAAAGCCAAGGCCGAGGCACGCAGCCACCCCGTGGCCAAGGCCAAGGCACGCGTCCACCCCGCGGCCGAGGCCATGGCACCCAGCCAGCCCGCGGCGAAGACCATGGCACCCAGCCAGCCCGTGGCCAAGGCCTAGGCATGCAGCCAGCCCGCGGCCAAGGCCTTGGCACGGAGCCACCCCGAGGCCAAGGCCAAGGCCATGGCACGCAGCCACCCCGCGGCCGAGGCCAAGGCCGTGTGCTGCAGCTCACGGATCTTGGCCAACTTTCGCGTTTCCGGGGCCGTCCGGGATTTTGGGGTGATGCATTAGATACGTCCGACAGTCGAGCGTTGGAAAAGCGGGGAGTCGACTTTGAGTTCCGAACCTCGTTTTACGGCCGATTTACCGAGGGTGCGGGGGTGCGAAAAGGGGACGAAACGTGCCCGCGACTTGGTCCGATTGTGGTATAACCGGGCCGGGGGCCTCCTCACGGCACAAGTACTGTTTTCCACTCGAAGAAATGGTGAAAATAATGCGGGAGGCCCTGCGCCCATTTTTCCCCTGGAAAAGGCCAAAATCCGTGAGCTATAGCACACGGATTGTGGCCAAATTTCGCGTTTCGGGGTCGGCGTGGGATTTTGGGCTGGCGTGGTCGGGTTTGGTGGGAGTCGGTGGCGGGAGAAAACGGAATCCAATTCCATTTTGGCCAAATTTCGCACACGGATTTCGCGTTTTGGCCAAATTTCGCGTTTCAGGAGCGCGGCCGGAGTGTGTGTTGTGTGTGCGTGAGAGTGTGCGACCTGCCTTGGTCGCGAGCATGTGCTGCTTTTCAAGCAAGGCACGGAGCCAGCCCGCGGCCAAGGACGAGGCCGAGCCACGCAGCCACCCCGTGGCCAAGGCCAAGGCACGCGTCCACCCCGCGGCCAAGGACATGGCACGCAGCCACCCCACGGTCAAGGCCATGGCACGCAGCCACCCCACGGCCAAGGCCAAGGCCGTGTGCTGTAGCTCACGGATCTTGGACAACTTTCGCGTTTCCGGGGCGGTGCGGGATTTTGGGGTGATGCATTAGATACGTCCGACAGTCGAGCGTTGGAAAAGAGGGGAGTCGATTTCGAGTACCGAACCTCGTTTGACGGCCAATTGACCGAGGGTGCGGGGGTGTGAAAAGGGGACGAAACGTGCCCGCGAATTGGTCCGATTGTGGTAGAACTGGGCCGGGGGCCTCGTCACGGTGCAAGTACTGTTTTCTGCTCGAAGAAATGGCGAAAAAAATGCGGGAGGCCCTGCGCCCATTTTTCCCCCGGAAAAGGCCAAAATCCGTGAGCTATAGCACACGGATTGTGGTCAAATTTCGCGTTTCGGGGGCGGCGTGGGATTTTGGGCTGGCGTGGTCGGGTTTGGTGGGAGTCGGTGGCGGGAGAAAACGGAATCCAATTCCGATCTCCGAAACTCGTTTTACGGCCATCTTACCGGCAGGGAACGGGTGCCCAAACTGGTGGGCCAACTCGTCCGATTCAGGCAAAACCGGAGAAAGAAGTGGAAGGTAGGTGTGGATCTCAGTTTTTGGTCCAAGAATACGAAGAAACGGCGAGGACCGTGTGCTCACATTTTGGACAAATGCTCGCCCGCGGCCAAGGCCAAGCCACGCTGCCACCCCGCGGCCAACGCCAAGACACAGGGCCATGCTCGAGCTCCCTATCCTTGCCTCGGTAGCGCGGCCCGAGTGTGTGTTGTGTGTGCGTGAGAGTGTATGACCTGCCTTGGTCGCGAGCATGTGCTGCATTTCGAGCAAGGCACAGAGCCATCCCGCGGCAAAGGCCAAGGCCGAGGCACGCAGCCACCCCGTGGCCCAGACCAAGGCGCGCGTCCACCCCGCGGCCAAGGCCATCGTACCCAGCCAGCCCGTGGCCAAGGCCATGGCACCCAGCCAGCCCGCGGCCAAGGCCAAGCCACGCAGCCACCCCGCGGCCAACGCCAAGGCATGCGTCCACCCCGGTGGCCAAGGCCAAGGCCATGGCACGCAGCCACCCCGAGGCCAAGGCCAAGGCCATGGCCCGCAGCCAACCCGAGGCCAAGGCCAAGGCCATGGCCCGCAGCCACCCCGCGGCCAATGCCAAGGCCGTGTGCTGTCGCTCACGGATCTTGGCCAACTTTCGCGTGTCCGGGGCGGTGCGGGATTTTGGGGTGATGCATTAGATACGTGCGACAGTCGAACGACGGAAAAGAGGGGAATCGATTTTGAGGTCCGAACCTCGTTTTACGGCCGATTTACCGAGGGTGCGGGGGTGCGAAAAGGGGACGAGACGTGTCCTCGAATTGGTCCGATTGTGGTAGAACTGGGCCGGGGGCCTCCTCACGGCGCAAGTACTGCTTTCCGCTCGAAGAAATGGCAAAAATAATGAGGGAGGCCCTGCGCCCATTTTTCCGCCAGAAAAGGCCAAAATCTATGAGCTATAGCACATGGATTGTGGCCAAATTTCGCGTTTCGGGGGCGGCGTGGGATTTTGGGCTGGCGTCGTCGGGTTTGATGGGAGTCGGTGGCGGGAGAAAACGGAATCCAATTCCGAGCTCCGAAACTCATTTTACAGCCATCTTTACCGGCAGCGAACGGGTGCCCAAACGGCTGGGCCAACTCGTCTGATTCAGGCAAAACCGGAGAAAGAAGTGGAAGGTAGGTGTGGATCTCAGTTTTTGGTCCAAGAATATGAAGAAACAGCGAGGACCGTGTGCTCACATTTTGGCCAAATGCTCACCCGCGGCCAAGTCCTTGGCACACGGCCACCCGGTGGCCAAGGCCAAGGCCATGGCACGCAGCCACCCCGAGGCCAAGGCCATGGCCCGCAGCCACCCTGAGGCCAAGGCCATGGCCCGCAGCCACCCCGAGGCCAAGGCCATGGCCCGCAGCCACCCCGCGGCCAAGGCAAAGGCCGTGTGCTGTCGCTCACGGATCTTGGCCAACTTTCGCGTTTCCGGGGCGGGGCGGGATTTTAGGGTGATGCATTAGATACGTGCGACAGTGGAACGTCGGAAAAGAGGGGAGTCGATTTCGAAGTCCGAACCTCGTTTTACGGCCGATTTACCGAGGGTGCGGGGGTGCGAAAATGGGACGAAACCTGGCCTCAAATTGGTCCGATTGTGGTAGAAATGGGCCGGGGGCTTTCTCACGGCGTAAGTACTGCTTTCCGCTCGAACAAATGGCAAAAATAATGCGGGAGGCCCTGCGCCCATTTTTCCGCCAGAAAAGGCCAAAATCCGTGAGCTATAGCACACGGATTGTGGCCAAATTTCACGTTTCGCGGGCGGCGTGGGATTTTGGGCTGGCGTCGTAGGGTTTGGTGGGAGTCGGTGGCGGGAGAAAACGGAATCCAATTCCAAGCTCCGAAACTCGTTTTACGGCCATCTTACCGGCAGCGAACGGGTGGGCCAACTCGTCCGATTCTGGCAAAACCGGAGAAAGAGTGGAAGGTAGGTGTGGATCTCAGGTTTTGGTCCAAGAATACGAAGAAACGGCGAGGACCGCGGGCTCACATTTTGGCCAAATGCTCGCCCGCGGCCAAGGCCAAGCCACGCAGCCACCCCGCGGCCAATGCCAAGGCACAGGGCCACGCTCGAGCTCCCTATCCTTGCCTCGGGAGCGCGGCCCGAGTGTGTGTTGCGTGTGCGTGAGAGTGTGCGACCTGCCTTGGTCGCGAGCATGTGCTGCATTTCGAGCAAGGCACGGAGCCAGCCCGCGGCCAAGGCCAAGGCCGAGGCACGCAGCCACCCCGTGGCCAATGCCAAGGCACGCGTCCACCCCGCGGCCAAGGCCATGGCACCCAGCCAGCCCATGGCCAAGGCCATGGCACCCAGCTAGCCCGCGGCCAAGGCCTTGGCACACAGCCACCTGATGGCCAAGGCCAAGGCCATGGTACGCAGCCACCCGGTGGCCAAGGCCAAGGCCATGGTACGCAGCCACACCGAGGCCATGGCCCGCAGCCATCCCGCGGCCAAAAGGCCAAGGCCCTGTGCTGTCGCTCACGGATCTTGGCCAACTTTCGCGTTTCCGGGGCGGTGCGGGATTTTCGGGTGATGCATTAGATACGTGCGACAGTCGAACGTCGGAAAAGAGGGGAGTCGATTTCGAGGTCCGAACCTCGTTTTACGGCCGATTTACCGAGGGTGCGGGGGTGCGAAAATGGGACGAAACGTGCCCTCGAATTGGTCCGATTATGGTAGAACTGGGCCGGGGGCCCCCTCACGGATTGTGGCCAAATTTCGCGTTTCGGGGGCGGCGTGGGATTTTGGGCTGGCGTCGTCGGGTTTGGTGGGAGTCGGTGGCGGGAGAAAACGGAATCCAATTCCGAGCTCCGAAACTCGTTTTACGGCCATCTTACCGGCAGCGAACGGGTGCCCAAACGGGTGTGCCCACTCGTCCGATTCAGGCAAAACCGGAGAAATAAGTGGAAGGTAGGTGTGGATCTCAGTTTTTGGTCCAAGAATATGAAGAAACGGCGAGGACCGTGTGCTCACCTTTTGGCCAAATGCTCGCCCGCGGCCAAGGCCAAGCCGCGCAGCCACCCGCGGCCAACGCCAAGGCACAGGGCCACGCTCGAGCTCCCTCTCCTTGCCTCGGGAGCGCGGCCCGAGTGTGTGTTGTGTGTGCGTGAGAGTGTGCGACCTGCCTTGGTCGCGAGCATGTGCTGCATTTCGAGAAAGGCACGGAGCCAGCCCGCGGCCAAGGCCAAGGCCGAGGCACGCAGCCACCCCGTGGCCAAGGCCAAGGCACGCGTCCACCCCGCGGCCAAGGCCATGGCACCCAGCCAGCCCGTGGCTAAGGCCTAGGCTCGCAGCCACCCCGCGGCCATGGCCACCGGGTGGCTCTGTGCCAAGGCCATGGCACCCAGCCACCCCGCGGCCAAGGCCTAGGCACGCAGCCACCCCACTGCCAAGGCCAAGGCCGTGTGCTGTCGCTCACGGATCTTGGCCAGCTTTCGCACTTCTGGAGCGGTGTGGGATTTTGGGGTGATGCATTAGATACGTTCAACAGTCGAACGTCAGAATAGAGGGGAGTCGATTCGAAGGTCCGAACCGCGTTTTACGGCCGATTTACCGAGGGTGCGGGGGTACGAAAAGGGGACGAAACGTGCCCTCGAATTGGTCCGATTGTGGTAGAACTGGGCCGGGCACCTCCTCACGGCGCAAGTACTGCCTTCCGCTCTAAGAAATGGAAAAAATAATGCGGGAGGCCCTGCGCCCATTCGTCCGCCAGAAAAGGCCAAAATCCGTGAGCTATAGCAAACGGATTGTGGACAAATTTCGCATTTCGAGGGTGGCGTGGGATGATGGGGGTCGGTGGCGGGAGAAAACGGAATCCAATTCCGAGCTCCGAAACTCGTTTTACGGCCATCTTACCGGCAGCGAACGGGTGCCCAAACTGGTGGGCCCACTCGTCCGATTCAGGCAAAACCGGAGAAAGAAGTGGAAGGTAGGTGTGGATCTCAGTTTTTTGTCCAAGAATACGATGAAACGGTGAGGACCGTGTGCACACATTTTGGCCAAATGCTCGCCAGCGACCAAGGCCAAGCCATGCATCCACCCCGCGGCCAACGTCAAGGCACAGGGCCACGCTTGAGCTCCCTATCCTTTCCTCGGGAGCGCGGCCCAAGTGTGTGTTGCGTGTGCGTGAGAGTGTGCGACCTGCCTTGGTCGCGAGCATGTGCTGCATTTCGAGCAAGCCACGGAGCCAGCCCGCGGCCAAGGCCGAGGCACGCAGTCACCCCGTGGCCAAGGCCAAGGCACGCATCCACCCCGCGGCCAAGGCCATGGCACCCAGCCAGCCCGCGGCCAAGGCCATGGCACCCAGCCAGTCCGCGGCCAAGGCCTAGGCACGCTGCCAGTCGGCGGCCAAGGCCTAGGCACGCTGCCAGTCGGCGGCCAAGGCCTTGGCACGCCGCCACCCCGTGGCCAAGGCCAAGGCCGTGTGCTGTAGGTCACGGATCTTGGCCAACTTTTGCGTTTCAGGGGCGGTGCGGGATTTTGGGGTGATGCATTAGATATGTGCGACAGTCGAGGCCCTGCGCCCATTTTTCCGCCAGAAAAGGCCAAAATCCGTGACCTATAGCACACGGATTGTTCCCAAATTTTGCCTTTCGGGGGCGGCATGGGATTTTGGTCTGGCGTCGTCGGGTTTGGTGGGAGTCGGTGGTGGGAGAAAACGGAATCCAATTCCGAGCTCCGAAACTCGTTTTACGGCCATCTTACCGGCAGCGAATGGGTGCCCAAACGGGTGGGCCAACTCGTCCGATTCAGCCAAAACCGGAGAAAGAAGTGGAAGGTAGGTGTGGATCTCAGTTTTTGGTCCAAGAATACGAAGAAACGGCGAGGACCGTGTGCTCACATTTTGGCCAAATGCTCGCCCGCGGCCAAGGCCAAGCCAAGCAGCCACCCCGCGGCCAACGCCAAGGCACAGGGCCACGCTCGAGCTCCCTATCCTTGCCTCGGCAGCGCGGCCGGAGTGTGTGTTTTTTGTGCGTGACAGTGTGCGACCTGCCTTCGTCGCGAGCATGTGCTGCATTTCGAGCAAGGCACGGAGCCAGCCCGCGGCCAAGGCCAAGGCCGAGGCACGCAGCCACCACGTGGCCAAGGCCAAGGCACGCGTCCACCCCGCGGCTAAGGCCATGGCACCCAGCCAGCCCGCAGCCAAGGCCATGGCACCCAGCCAGCCCGTGGCCAAGGCCTAGGCACGCAGCCAGCCCGCGGCCAAGGCCAAGGCCATGGCATGCAGCCACCCCGCAGCCAAGGCCAAGGCCGTGTGCTGTAGCTCACGGATCTTGGCCAACTTTCGCGTTTCCGGGGCGGTGCGGGATTTTGGGGTGATGCATTAGATACGTGCGACAGTCGAGCGTTGGAAAAGACGGGAGTCGATTTCGAGGTCCGAACCTCGTTTTACGGCCGATTTACCGACGGTGCGGGGGTGCGAAAAGGGGAGGAAACGTGCCTGTGAATTGGTCCGATTGTAGTAGAACTGGTCTGTGGGCCTCCTCACGGCGCAAGTACTGTTTTCCGCTCGAAGAAATGGCGAAAATAATGCGGGAGGCCCTGCGCCCATTTTTCCCCCGGAAAAGGCCAAAATCCGTGAGCTATAGCACAAGGATTGTGGCCAAATTTCGCATTTCGGGGGCGGTGTGGGATTTTGGGCTGGCGTGGTCGGGTTTGGTGGGAGTCGGTGGCAGGAGAAAACGGAATCCAATTCCAAGCTCCGAAACTCGTTTTACTGCCATCTTACCGGCAGCGAACGGGTGCCCAAACGGGTGGGCCACTCGTCCGATTCAGGCAAAACCGGCGAAAGAAGTGGAAGGTAGGTGTGGATCTCAGTTTTTGGTCCAAGAATACGAAGAAACGGCGAGGACCGTGTGCTCACATTTTAGCCATGTGCTGCATTTCGAGCAAGGTTGGAGCCAGCCCGCGCCCAAGGCCAAGGTTGAGGCATGCAGCCACCCCGTGGCCAAGGCCAAGGCACGCGTCCACCCCGCGGCCAAGGCCATGGCACCCAGCCAGTCCGCGGCCAAGGCCTAGGCACACAGCCAGCTCGCGGCCAAGGCCTTGGCACGCAGCCACCCCACGGCAAAGGCCAACGCCGTGTGCTGTAGCTCACGGATCTTGGCCAACTTTCGCGTTTCCGGGGCGGTGCGGGATTTTGTGGTGATGTATTAGATACATGCGACAGTCGAGCGTCCGAGAAGACGGGAGTCGATTCCGAGGTCCGAACCTCGTTTTACGGCCGATTTACCGAGGGTGCGGGGGTGCGAAAAGGGAACAAAACGTGCCCGCAAATTGCTCCGGTTGTGGTAGAACTGGGCCGGGGGCCTCCTCACGGCGCAAGTACTGCTTTCCGCTCGAAGAAATGACAAAAATAATGCGGGAGGCCCTGCGCCCACTTTTCCGCCCGAAAAGGCCAAAATCCGTGAGCTACAGCACACGGATTGCGGCCAAATTTCGCGTTTCGTGGGCGGCGTGTGATTTTTGGCGGGCGTGGTCGGGTTTTGAGGGAGTCGATGGCGGGAGAAAACGGATTCCAATTCCAAGCTCCGAAACCCGTTTTACAGCCATTTTACCGCCAGAGAACGGGTGCCCAAACGGGTGGGCCAACTCGTCGGATTCAGGAAAAACCGGAGAAAGAAGTGGAAGGTAGGTGTGGATCTCAGTTTTTGGTCCAAGAATACGAAGCAACGGCGAGGACCGTGTGCTCACATTTTGACCAAATGCTCGCCCGCGGCCAAGGCCAAGCCCAAGGCACGCGGCCTCCCCGCAGCGAAGGCCAAGGCACAGGGCCACGCTCGAGCTCCCTATCCTTGCCCCGGGAGCGCGGCCCAAGTTTGTGTTGTGTGTGTGCGAGAATGTACGACGTGCCTTGGTCGCGAGCATGTGCTGCATTTCGAGCAAGGCACGAAGCCAGCCCGCGGCCAAAGTCAAGGCACGCAGCCACCCCGCGGCCAAGGCCAAGGCCATGGCACCCAGCCACCCCGCGGACAAGGCCTAGGCACGCAGCCACCCCGCGACCAAGGCCAAGGGCATGGCACCCAGCCACCCCGCGGCCAAGGCCTAGGCACGCAGCCACCCCGTGGCCAAGGCCAAGGCACGCAGCCACCCCGCGGCCAAGGCCAAGGCCATGGCACCCAGCCACCCCGCGGACAAGGCCTAGGCACGCAGCCACCCCGCGGCCAAGGCCAAGGGCATGGCACCCAGCCACCCCGCGGCCAAGGCCTAGGCACGCAGCCACCCCGCGGCCAAGGCCAAGGCCATGGCACCCAGCCACCCCGCGGACAAGGCCTAGGCACGCAGCCACCCCGCGGCCAAGGCCAAGGGCATGGCACCCAGCCACCCCGCGGCCAAGGCCTAGGCACGCAGCCACCCCGTGGCCAAGGCCAAGGCACGCAGCCACCCCGCGGCCAAGGCCGAGGCCATGGCACCCAGCCACCCCACAGACAAGGCCAAGCCCATGGCACCCAGCCACCCTGCAGCTAAGGCCAAGGCCAAGGCCATGGCACCCAGCCACCCCGCGGCCAAAGCCAAGGACTTGTTACCCAGCCACCCCGCGGCCAAGGCCAAGGCACGCAGCCACCCCGCGGCCAAGGGCGTGTGCTGTAGCTCACGGATCTTGGCCAACCTTCGCGTTTCCGAGGCAGTGCGGGATTTTGGGGTGATGCATTAGATACGTGCGACAGTCGAACGTCGGAGAAGACGGGAGTCGATTCCGAGGTCCGAACATCCTTTTATGGCCGATTTACCGAACGTGCGGGGGTGCGAAAAGGGGACGAAATGTGCCCGCAAATTGGTCCGGTTGTGGTAGAACTGGGCGGGAGAAAACGGAATCCAATTCCGAGCACCGAAACTCGTTTAACGGCCATTTTACCGCCAGAGAACGGGTTCCCAAACGGGTGGGCCAACTCGTCGGATTCAGGCAAAACCGGAGAAAGAAGTGGAAGGTAGGTGTGGATCTCAGTTTTTGGCCCAAGAATACGAAGCAACGGCGAGGACCATGTGCTCACATTTTGGCCAAATGCTCGCCCGCGGCCAAGGCCAAGGCCCAGGCACGCGGCCACCCCGCGGCCAAGGCCAAGGCCAAGGCACGCGGCCACCCCTCGGCCAAGGCCAAGGCACAAGGCCATGCTCGAACTCCCTATCCTTGCCCCTGGAGCGCGGCCCAAGTGTGTGTTGTGTGTGCGCGAGAGTGTGCGACGTGCCTTGGTCGCGAGCATGTGCTGCCTTTCGAGCAAGGGACGCAGCCAGCCCGCGGCCAAGGCCAAGGCACACAGCCACCCCGCGGCCAAGGCCAAGGCCATGGCACCCAGCCACGCCGCGGCCAAGGCCAAGGCACGCAGCCACCCCGCGGCCATGGCCAAGGCCATGGCACCCAGCCACCCCGCGGCCAAGGCCTAGGCATGTAGCCACCCCGTGGCCAAGGCCAAGGCCATGGCACCCAGCCACCCCTTCGCCAAGGCCAAGGCACGCGGTCACCCTGCGGCTAAGGCCAAGGCACAGGGCCACGCTCGAGCTCCCTATCCTTGCCCTAGGTGCGCGGTCCAAGTGTGTGTTGTGTGTGTGCGAGAGTGTGCGACGTGCCTCGGTCGCGAGCATGTGCCGAATTTCGAGCAAGGCACGCAGCCAGCCCGCGGCCAAAGCCAAGACACGCAGCCACCCCGCGGCCAAAGGCAAGGCCATGGCACACAGCCACCCCGCGGCCAAGGCCTAGGCACGCAGCCACCCCGCGGCCAAGGCCTAGGCACGCAGCCATCCTGTGGCCATGGCCTAGGCACGCAGCCACCCCGCGGCCAAGGCAATGAGCTACTTGGCCAACTTTCGCATTTTTCCGCCTGAAAAGGCCAAAATCCGTGAGCTATAGCACACGGATTGCGGCCAAATTTCGCGTTTCGGGGGTGGCGTGGGGTTTTTGGCTGGCGTGGTCGGGTTTGCTGTGAGTCGGTGGCGGGAGAAAACGGATTCCAATTCCGAGCTCCGAAACTCGTTTTACGGCCATTTTACTGCCAGAGAACGGGTGCCCAAACGGGTGGGTCAACTCGTCCGATTCAGGCAAAACCGGAGAAAGAAGTGGAAGGTAGGTGTGGATCTCAGTTTTTGGTCCAAGAATACGAAGCAACGGCGTGGACCGTGTGCTCACTTTTTGGCAAAATGCTCGCCCGCGGCCAAGGCCAAGGCCAAGGCATGCGGCCACCCCGCGGCCAAGGCGAAGGCACAGGGCCACGCTCGAGCTCCCTATCCTTGCCCCGGGAGTGCGGCCCAAGTGTGTGTTGTGTGTGCGCGAGAGTGTGCGACGTGCCTTGGTCGCAAGCATGTGCTGCATTTCGAGCAAGGCACCCAGCCACCCCGCGGCCAAGGCCTAGCCACGCAGCCAACCCGTGGCCAAGGCCAAGGCCATGGCACCCAGCCACCCCGCGGCCAAGGCCTAGGCACGCAGCCACCCCGCGGCCGAGGCCGTGTGCTGTAGCTCACGGATCTTGGCCAACTTTCGCGTTTCCGGGGCGGGGCGGGATTTTGGGGTAATGCATTAGATACGTGCGACAGTCGAACGTCGGAGAAGACGGGAGTCGATTCCGAGGTCCGAATCTCGTTTTACGTCTGATTTACCGAACGTGCGGGGGTGCGAGGACCGTGTGCTCACATTTTGGCCAAATGCTCGCCCGCGGCCAAGGCACGCGGCCACCCCGCGGCCAAGGCCAAGGCACAGGGCCACGCTCGAGCTCCCTATCCTTGCCCCGGGAGCGCGGCCCAAGTGTGTATTGTGTGTGCGCGGGAGTGTGCGACGTGCCTTGGTCGCGAGCATGTGCTGCATTTCGAGCATGGCACGCAGCCAGCCCGCGGCCAAGTCCAAGGCCATGGCACCCAGCCACCCCGCGGCCAAGGCCGTGTGCTGTAGCTCACGGATCTTGGCCAACTTTCGCGTTTCCGGGGCGTGGCGGGATTTTGGGGTGATGCATTAGATACGTGCGACAGTCGAACGTCGGAGAAGACGGGAGTCGATTCCGAGGTCCGAACCTCGTTTTAAGTCTGATTTACCGAACGTGCGGGGGTGCGACAAGGAGACGAAACGTGCCCGCGAATTGGTCCGGATGTTGTAGAACTGGGCCGGGGGCCTCCTCACGGTGCTAGTACTGTTTTCCTCTCAAAGAAATGGCGAAAATAATGCGGGAGGCCCTGTGCCCATTTTTCCGCCCGAAAAGGCCAAAATCCGTGAGCTATAGCACACGCATTGCGGCCAAATTTCGCGTTTCGGGGGCGGCGTGGGATTTTTGACCGGCGTGGTCAGGTTTGGTGGGAGTCGGTGGTGGGAAAAAACGGAATCCAATTCCGAGCTCCGAAACTCGTTTTATGGCCATTTTACCGCCAGAGAACGGGTGCCCAAACGGGTTGCCCAACTCATCCGATTCAGGCAAAACCGTTGAAAGAAGTGGAAGGTAGGTGTGGATCTCAGTTTTTGGTCCAAGAATACGAAGCAACGGCGAGGACCGTGTGCTCACATTTTGGCAAAATGTTCGCCCGTGGACAAGGCACGCGGCCACCCCGCGGCCAAGGCCAAGGCACAAGGCCACGCTCGAGCTCCCTATCCTTGCCCCGGGAGCGCGGCCGAAGTGTGTATTGTGTGTGCACGAGAGTGTGTGACGTGCCTTGGTCCCGAGAATGTGCTGCATTTCGAGCATGGCACGCAGCCAGCCCGAGGCCAAGGCCAAGGCACGCAGCCACCCCGTGGCCAAGGCTTAGGCACACAGCCACCCCTAGGCCAAGGCCGTGTGCTGTAGCTCACGGATCTTGGCCAACTTTCGCGTTTCCGGGGCGGGGCAGGATTTTGGGGTGATGCATTAGATATGTGCAACAGTCGAACGTCGGAGAAGACGGGAGTCGTTTCCGAGGTCCGAACCTTGTTTTACGTCTAATTTAACGAACGTACGGGGTTGCGAAAAGGGAACGAAACGTGCCCGGGAATTGGTCCGGTTGTGGTAGAACTGAACCGGGGGCCTCCTCACGGTGCTAGTACTGTTTTCCTCTCAAAGAAATGGCGAAAATAATGTGGGAGGCCCTGCGCCCATTTTTCCGCCCGAAAAGGCCAGAATCCGTGAGCACGGTCCAAGTGTGTGTTGTGTGTGTGCGAGAGTGTGCAACGTGCCTTGGTCGCGAGCATGTGCTGCATTTCGAGCAAGGCTCGCAGCCAGCCCGCGGCCAAAGCCAAGGCACGCAGCCACCCCGCGGCCAAAGCCAAGGCCATGGCACCCAGCCACCCCGCGGCCAAAGCCAAGGCCATGGCACCCAGCCACCCCGCGGCGAAGGCCTAGGCACGCAGCCACCCCGCGGCCAAGGCCTAGGCACGCATCCACCCCGCGGCCATGGCCTAGGCACGCAGCCACCCCGCGGCCTAGGCCGTGTGCTGTAGCTCACGGATCTTGGCCAACTTCTGCATTTTTCCGCCCGAAAAGGCCAAAATCCGTGAGCTATAGTACACGGATTGCGGCCAAATTTCGCGTTTCGGGGGCGGCGTGGGATTTTTGGAAGGCGTGGTCGGGTTTGGTGGGAGTCGGTGGCGGGAGAAAATGGAATCCAATTCCGAGCTCCGAAACTCGTTTTACGGCCATTTTACTGCCAGAGAACGGGTGCCCAAACGGGTGGGCCAACTCGTCGGATTCAGGCAAAACCGGAGAAAGAAGTGGAAGGTAGGTGTAGATCTCAGTTTGGTCCAAGAATACGAAGCAATGGCGAGGACCGTGTGCTCACATTTTGGCAAAATGCTCGCCCGCGGCCAAGGCCAAGGCAGAGGGCCACGCTCGAGCTTCCTATCCATGCCCCGGGAGCGCGGTCCAAGTGTGTGTTGTGTGTGTGTGAGAGTGTGCGACGTGCCTTGGTCACGAGCATGTGCTGCAATTCGAGCAAGGCACGCAGCCAGCCCGATGCCAAAGCCAAGCCACGCAGCCACCCCGCGGCCAAAGCCAAGGCCATGGCACCCAGCCACCCCGCGGCCAAGGCCTAGGCACGCTGCCACCCCGCTGCCACGGCCGTGTGCTGTAGCTCACGGATCTTGGCCAACTTTCGCGTTTCCGGGGCGGGGCTGGATTTTGGGGTGATGCATTAGATACTTGCGACAGTCGAACGTCGGAGAAGACGGGAGTCGATTCCGAGGTCCGAACCTCGTTTTACGGCCGATTTACCGAACGTGCGGGGGTGCGAAAAGGGGACGAAACGTTCCCGCGAATTGGTCCAGTTGTTGTAGAACTGGGCCGGGGGCCTCCTCACGGTGCTAGTACTGTTTTCCTCTCGAAGAAATGGCGAAAGTAATGCGGGAGGCCCTGAGCCCATTTTCCCGCCCGAAAAGGCCAAAATCCGTGAGCTATAGCACACGGATTGCGGCCAAATTTCGCGTTTCGGAGGCGGCGTGGGATTTTTGGCGGGCGTGATCGGGTTTGGTGGGAGTCGGTGGCGGGAGAAAACAGAATCCAATTCCGAGCTCCCAAACTCGTTTTACGGCCATTTTACCGCCAGAGAACGGGTGCCCAAACGGGTGGGCCAACTCGTCGGATTCAGGCAAAACCAGAGAAAGAAGTGGAAGGTAGGTGTGGATCCCAGATTTTGGGCGAAGAATACGAAGCAACGGCGAGAACCGTGCGCTCACATTTTGGCCAAATGCTCGCCCGCAGCCAAGGCCAAGGCCAAGGCACGAGGCTACCCCGTGGCCAGGCCAAGGCACAAGCCCACGGTCGGGCTCCCTATCCTTGCCCCGGGAGCGCGGCCCAAGTGTCTGTTGTGTGTGCGCGAGAGTGTGCAATGTGCCTTGGTCACCAGCATGTGCTGGATTTCGAGCAAGGCACTTAGCCAGCCCGCGGCCAAGGCCAAGGCTCGCAGCCACCACGCGGCCAAGGCCTAGGCACGCAGCCACCCCGCGGCCAAGGCCAAGGCCATGGCACCCAGCCACCCCGCGGCCAAGGCCAAGGCCATGGCACCCAGCCACCCCGCGGCCAAGGCCAAGGCACGCAGCCACCCCGTGGCCAAGGCCAAGGCACGCAGCCACCCTGTGGCCAAGGCCAAGGCCATGGCACCCAGCCACGCCGCTGCCAAGGCCTAGGCACGCAGCCACCCTTCGGCCAAGGCCGTGAGCTCTAGCTCACGGATCTTCGCCAACTTTTGCGTTTCCGGGGCGGTGCGGGATTTTGGGGTGATGCATTAGATACGTGCGACAGTTGAACGTCGGAGAAGACGGGAGTCAATTTCAATGTCCGAACCTCATTTTACGACCGATTTACGGAACGTGCGGGGGTGCGAAAAGGGGATGAAACATGCCCGCGAATTGGTCCGGTTGTGGTAGAACTGGGCCGTGGTCCTCCTCACGGTGATAGTACCATTTTCCTCTCGAAGAAATGGCGAAAATAATGCGGGAGGCCCTGCGCCCATTTTTCCGCCCGAAAAGGCCAAAATCTGTGAGCTATAGCATTTTATTGAACTCGCAAGTGCACGAATCTATTGTAGAATAGATTAATGGTGACGAGTGTCGATCCCACGAGGAGGTGGATTTTAATTACTTGTAGAATTAATTTTCTTAATTGGTGATTGAATTTATAATGAGAATTATGTAGGCAATGTATTAATTTAAATTAAAGCTGTTGGAATAAACTTATTAAAATGAAATGCTTGGATCTCCGGATCTGTACTCAACATGTACCATCGGCTTAATATTCATTATTAGTACCAATTAAATCATGAAGGGGGAACTTCCACTCATCATGAACCACACTCTAATAGATATGGTGCTAAGGGCTTCCCGTGCCAAATAGTAATAACTTTGCCTAGGGAGGCGGTTATTCCAAATAGATATCCGCATACAAGATTATTACTATCCTGTCTCGAAAAGTCAAAACAACCACATAAATTAAAGGGGAAGGAAAAGTAAATTTACCAAATTAAGCCCATGGAGCATGTTGAGACTTCACCTTCAACCCAAGCTTGAAAGGAAATTAGCCACTCATAATTTAACTAGGGGTAAAATGGGAATTTTATTAAAATACGTAGAAAATACAAGATGGAGATGGAATTAGAGAAAATGGAGTCCAAAAATGGATTCATGGGTGTCAAATTAGGGGAGGGAGCCCCCTTTTTATAGATACACTGAGTAAATCATGGCCATCGGATTAAAACAATTTGGACGCTCGATCGCGCCACGTGGCAAGTTCCTATTGGATGGAACACATCATCGTGGGCTGTTATTCTTTGTATATGCATGTACCGTACACACATTTTTTCTATCCACTAATATTCTGCCACGCCACCGTCAACATTTTTGGTTCAATAGGATCATGACACGCCATCGATCAACGCCACATCATCATCCAATCAATGCCACATAAGCGGTCAATGCCACATCATTCGTCCAATCAAATGCCGCCACGCCATCGTATAGTGCCACGCCATCGCATACCACGTCGGCCAAGATACAAGATGAAAGGAATAAAGTGAAGAATAAAGATCGTGTACAAGATCGTATATATCAACCGTATCAGTATGTGTGAACAAAGATCATGAGTATATGTGAATGCATCCATTTTTCTTTTTATGCTCCTCCTAAGGTTTTCGACGTCCCCGAGTTCAAAAGTGCTGTCCGTTTTTCCATCCGATCTCTCGTTTATTGTGAAATGACCATGATATCCCCTAAAATACATAAAATACTTAATTAAAATAAAACATACATAACTAAATTACAAATGACTTAAAGACATAAAAATAGGGATGTTAGTGAGACTTGGAGTGTAAAATGATGATTTTCTCCATTATAAATACACATTTTCTAGTACTCAACACACCCCCAACCAGCTTGTTGCTAGTCCCTAGCAATTTGAGCGAAAACAAAACTGAAACAAATTTTTTTTTTTTTATACTGTGATATTTATTCAATCAGACTAATGATAACAATCAAATAAAAGTATAAGCATTATCTACAGTCTAAAGAAATATCATTCCCACATCAACTCTCCACATGAATCAGTTTAGAAAACTTTGTCACAACTTTAGTAATCGAGTCACTTTTAAGAATGACATGCAAACCCCAAAATCTCACTGGTAGTAGTAATACGCTCACAAAGAAATTAAACCCAAAAATAATCACTCCAGTGAATAGTAACTTGAGTGAAAATAATAAAGAAATAATATCACACACTCTCACCAAGGTGACAAAAATATGCCCTCAGCTTAGAAATAGTACGATTTTAATGCTAATCAAACCAATACATTCATCATCTTTTTTTTTTTTTTTTTTTTTTTAGTATGCATTGCCACATCTTTTCAACCCATATAACTAGTTTCTATTTCAGACTATAGTTCCCTAAAATCAAGAAGGACTTTTATTAGGACGTAACGTAGGCTAGGGACGTGGCTAACAAAGAAAGGATAATAGGAAAAACAAAATATATGTTTGAAAAATAGAGAACTTTGGAGATTGTAAGGTGCTTTTCACTTGATTTTTTTTTATTTTTTATTTTTTATTTATTTTTTTTTTTTTTGTAAACATTTTTTTTTCTTTTGTTTCTTTTTCTCTTTTTTTTTTAGCACCTTTTTTTTTTTATACAAAATTATCTCTATTTTCAAACATAAATGGGTGGTGAGAAATACAAAATATAAGGTGATACTCCACATTGGAGTGGGACAAGATAATAGGTTGCCAAAGAAAAAGTCTTTATTTTTATTATTTTATTATTATTATTTTTTTTTTTTTTTTAAGGCTCAAAGGGGTTAACTATGGATACATATTAATAGGGTTGGCTAGAAAGGCTCAAACGGACCAAAGATGGCCTTTCTGTCATCTTTTAGGGTTCTAAATAATCTTCCATATCTACTAGTTAGATAGATCTTCAGATGTGGCAACATAAATTTTTTTTTTTTTTTTTTTTTTTTAGAGATAATGTATAAAGCAATAAACTGCTAAGCTGAATGAAGAATGTGCAAAAAGGGTTACTCTCCAAGAAAAATGACAGGCTCAAAAACTCACTTGAAAATTATTATGACATGTGCATTCTTTCAAGCAACTTATATTTGTCTCCAACATCAACATGTAGAGTAATAAACATGGTGTAACATAACTAAAGACCAAAGATAATACAAATACTAAAATTTGAAAGTTATCATGTCATCTAATTATGAAAAGATCACACAAAATAAGTTTTTTTTTTTTTTTTTTTTATTTTTTTTTTTCTTTTTTTAAGAAGATGCGTTTCTGTGAGTCACCGCACTCCATATTCAGCCATCTTCGACTAAAAAATTTAACCACGATTAGTTTCTAAAATAAAAATTAGTAAAAACTACACCAAGATTGAGATATTCCACAATTGTCAACTATTCCCTCCCCCCACAGAACGAAACATTGTCCTCAATGTTGAAAGAAAAAAGGGTTTAGAAGACATCACCGAAAGTGCCGATCACGTAAGAAAATATTTACAAGCGGAGAGTTAAATCTAATTTGCACTTCTTATTACTTCGCCATCTGTTACCATCATTAGTTGGCCATTCCAAAGACAAGGGTCTTGGGATCCGCTCGTCTATAAGCTTGTAATGCATCAATTAACTCGTTAGCGATGAGCACAAATAAAGATTTTTTTTCGCTGTGAAAGGGATGAAATGGTTTTTTATTGCATGGTTAAGAAATGCGATGAAGCCATCATAAAAGTTATTGACATTTAACAAACCGATGGGTTTCTGATGAATGTTCAGATGGGCCCAAGATGCTAATGTGATTAGTGCCTCTAGAGTTGCAAGATCTCCTGGTAGGAAAATAAAAGCATCAGCATGATTTAGCATTTCGCTTATTCTTTCTTGCATACCGAGACAACTAACTCTTCTCCAGGTTGGTGAGTCGACATACAAAGCCAACGGTTTGAGGCTTCTTGGGATGATGCCTAACACTTGGCTCCTCCGAGATAAACAACTTTCCGAGACTAGTTTTGATAACCCTCGGTCACCTCCTCCATAAATCCGATGCAAATTTCTTTCTCACATGCTTGACCAAGATCGATGGTCGCCTCAACGAACTCTTTATGTTTGCCATAGTTAAATCCAGAGAGCACACAAATGTTCTTGAATTGTTTATCGGGAGTAGCTGCCATTGGGATGCTTCTCAAAAATAATTTGTGAGTCTAAAAGAAAATGATCATATTTCAAGGATCTTGGTGACAATGATTTACAAAAGATAGAGGTAGCAGCATGTCTATGTCAATTAACGCGTAAAAGCACATGGCTCGAGAGTCAAAAAGAAAATAGTAAAAGAAAAAGCACTCAATTATTAAAGACAATAATGCAATTGATAAAACAACAAAGTGAAATAAAACAACAAAAATAAAACAACAAGAAAGGATATTTACAGTGTAGTTGTGATTGTGGCTCACATCTTCCTCCTCGTTTTACGTCCGTAAACGGCTTGAACGCCCTCTATGGGTCGAGGATAGGCTTCCCATCCAGTTTTCTTATAAACCGCAAACAGGTCGTTTATAGTCGATTCCCAAGACTATATCGTGCATGCTCTTTTTGAAATAATGGCCATAATCGAGAATTGCTCTTTGTATGACGTATCCACCGGGATGCGTTTCAAGAGACAAAAGGATATCATCCAATGACTCTTTATTCAAGCCATCCCTAATGAATTGAATCTTATCTTCCCATTATCGACATCATTCCGAAAGAACAAGGATTTTTATTGCATTTCATCCTGGCACACTTATGACAATTAACATGAAGTTTTTCAGCTCTTCGCTTTCTCGAGTAATTTCCTTTACCACAACCAGGCATGTATGCAATAAATTTAGGAGGTAACTCACCGCCAAACGCACCTTGGCCTCGATTAACCAACGGATGTCAGCAGGGGACGTTATTTCTCATAAGCAATCGCATGCGTCGACCGAGCTTTATAGATCGTAAGGAGGGCATTCTCGAGGAAGTGAAGGAAATCACTTGTGAAGCTTTGCTAGAATCGCGTTTCATCCATACCTTCTTCTCGTAACATTAGTTATTATGGGAAACTAAAGTAACCGACTTTGATTGTCACGGAGTACCGTTATCCACCACTTAACCGGGTAACAAACTAGAGAACACACTAAAAAAGAAAAGAAAAGAAAAGAAAAGAAAAATAATAATCTCACAATTGTCCTCTTATTGAGTTTTCCTCAAGTTCGATTTGGGTTTCGTTGATACCTCCCTCAATTTCTTTGAGTTGTCTTTCTAGATCTTCAACGTGGGATACCAACTCTGGAGGTTGTAGCTTCCAAATACGATGCGTTTTACAAAATCGTATCCGCTTCTCAGATGAGATTGTACACGTTGAAGTTGTCTGAGAATGTTCAAGAGGAACTGTCTAGTTGAGGAACACATAATTAGAAGTGATAAAAGAAAACTGAATGATTAAATAAACACACTTTCACAATAATTTAAATCACCGAAAAGAAGAAATAAATAAGAAAAATTCTTAATTTAAATTTGGTGGGTCACTCAAATCTATTTCTTGCCTTTTTTCACGTGGTTGGTACTCTGATATGGCTTCAATCTTTGACCATTAACTTTAAAAATTACACCGTTCTTTGATCCTTAATTTTAACTGCTCCATATGAAAAAACAGTGTGGACTATAAAGGGACCAGTCCATCGATAGCGTAACTTACCTGGGAATAGGCGCAAGCGAGAATTGAATAAAAGTACTTTCTGACCTGGTGTGAAAGATTTTCTCATAATTTGCTTGTCATGAAAGACTTTCATTCGCTGTTTGTAAATCTTGGCATTTTTGTATACATCATTACGACTTTCTTCAAGTTCTGCCAGATGTGATTTTCTTTCTAAGTTAGCTTGCTGCATGTCAAAGTTGAATTTCTTACTGGCCCAGTATGCACAATGCTCAAGTTTTGGTGGTGATTGTAATGATGGACTCAGTTTCTTCTCTGATGGTGCTAGTTGTTCCACTCTTGACTTCCATTTGTTAATGTCCATGGATGGTGCTGAATCAAGTAAGGCGTTAACCTCATCTATTGATCTGTCAATATCAAAATTCAAACCAAAGTGAGTTAAACATGTTTGTAAAGGGTCATCACTAAGATTTGAAAGAAAAGTATTATCAACTAATTCTTCGATTAAATCCACATCAACAATTTCATCATCTGCATTGGGAGGTTGTTTGGCGATGTTGAAGATATTTAGTTCCATCGCATATTGCCAAAAGACAAATCGCATATTTCCAAATTCTCCGCATTGAATGCGAGCATCGGCAGCTGCCAAGAAAGGTCGCCCTAGATAATAGGGATCTCGCTTCCTTGAATCCTGGACTCAAGTTGAGTGTCAATTACAATGAAATCAACAGAAAATAAAACTTATCTACCGTATAAGACGCCCTCCACAATACCACGAGGTTTTTTCATGGACCGACCGCAAGTCAACACCACCGAGTTGGGTGTAATTCTCCCACCCAAGTTTCACAAATACTGAGTAAGGCAACAGATTTACACTAGCTCCTAAGTCCAACAAAGCATTCTCAATTGTGTGGTTCCCTATACTACATGAGATAATGGGGGAGCCTGGATCTTTGTATTTTAGAGGAAGTTTGTGTTGGAGTATAGAACTCACATTTTCTGTTAAAAATGCCTTCTTTTGAACATGAATGTTTCTCTTTTTAGTACAAAGGTCTTTAAGAAACTTGGCATAAGATGGCACTTGTTTTATAGCATCAAGCAAAGGGATGTTAACACTTACCTGTTTAAAGATTTCAAAAATCTCACTTGTAGATTTTCCCTTTTTTGCTTTAGCTAACCTCTGGGGAAATGGAGCTTTTGGAACGTATTCTCGTGGGTTGGTTTCTTCTTTCTCCTCTGATGATGAGTCTTCTTCATTTACCGGCACAATTTGAGTTGTTTTTGCACCGCATCTCTACGTTGTTGTCGACTTCTTTTCCTTTTCGCAAGGTCATGACGGCTTTGACCTCTCCATGCTGCTGAGGTGAACTGGTACTTGCTTCATACACTCCTTTAGGATTTGGCACTGGTTGACTTGGGAATTTACCTTTCTCAACAGTCATTGCCAAGGTCTGAACTGACGAAGCAAGTTGTCCCACCATTTTTTCAAGGTTTGAAATTGATTGGGTTTGTGAGTTGAAACCCGCTCTCATCTCATTTCGTAGTTCATCAATGGTGCGGTTTTGTTGCTCGATTTTGGAGTGAATAAGATTCTTGAAACTTTGAAATGCATCCTCCCATGGTCTAGGCCGAGAATGGTTTGGGTTATGATTATATGGTCTAAATGGTGGTTGAGAGGCTTGAGGATTTTGAGGAATTGGTTGCATTGGTGGAGCCGAGCCGAGCCGAGTCGAGCCGTCCATTCTGTTGGAATCCTTGAGACCATGAAAATTGGGGTGGTCTCTCCATCCATATTATATGTGTTGGAGTAAGGGTTGTGGTTTGATGGCTTTCTCATTACACCTATGGCATTGGCTTGATCTGGGTATGAGTCCTGGTCATGTGGTTCCATTAGTTTAGTAGCTGTTAACGATGCTATTTGTCGGGAAAGACTTTCAATTATCTCTTTGACTTCTTTAATTTCTGAACTTGACTCGCCAATGTGAACCTCATTCATTCCCTTAACTCTTCTAGTATTCCTGAGCGAATGACTCCATTATTGGGAATTATCCGCTTGTCGCTGGAAGAAATCCCAAATCTCTGATGCACTTTTTGACATTAGCTCTCCTCCACTTGTTGCCATTAGCCATTCTTGCACATTTGGCAATAATCCCTCCAAAAGTATTGGCATTGGTGCCATTTTTCATATCCATGATGTGGACACTTTAGAGTAGCCCATTGAATCGCTCCCATGCTTCAAAATTGCTCGCCTTCTCTTTGGGTAAACTCAAATTTCCTCGCGAATAAGATTGGTTTTATGTACGGGAAATATTTATTCAAAAATTTTGTTACCATTTGTTCCCATGATGTAATGCTATTAGCAGCAATGATTGAACCATGAACGAGCTCTATCCTTTAAAGAAAATGGAATAATCTAAGCTTAACATCATCATCTGAAAAATTCTCATATTTAAAAGTTTGACAAATAGCATGAAAATCATTCAGATGATTATATGGATCTTCATTTTCTAGTCCATAGAATGTTGGGAGACAATTTAGCACACTAGGTTTTAATTCAAAACTCCTAGCAGCTACATTTGGGTATCTTATGCATGATGTGCTCAAGTTAGCTAAGGACTAAAGTAGTCCTTAAATGGCCTCTCTTGTGGTGTCTTTGGTTGCAAATCTATTTCAAATTTATTTTTATTTATAACGTGCTTGTGTGTGCGAAGTGTTTTTTCTAATTCAAAGTCTATATGCTCAAGATTCGGTAATTGTGACCTACGACCATGCATGCAAATGAAAAAAAATGATAACAAAATTAATAAAGATAAATAAGAGGAGAAATTACAATACTAACCTTATCACACGTTATTAATTTTTGCTATGAAAATAACTCAAGCGCTATATATAGAAAAGAAAATGCGTGAAACAAATTAAAATAAATTAAGAGGCGGTTGAACCCGCCGATTTCACAAAATAAAAAAAAAATAACATGAAAATTAAATTACAGAAATTTAAAGAAGAGAAGAAAAGAAAAAAAAATAATACCTACTTCAAAATTTAATTCACTTTTTTTTTTTAATAATAATAAAAAAAAAAGTTACAAGGAAACAACTAAAATAAATAAATAAAGAAGAAAAAAAAATTCTACAAATTAAAATACTTACCTCCTTTAACGGCGCCAAAAACTTTTTGTGCAAATTTTATTGAACTCGCAAGTGCACGAATCTATTGTAGAATAGATTAATGGTGACGAGTGTCGATCCCACGAGGAGGTGGATTTTAATTATGTGTAGAATTAATTTTCTGAGTTGGTGGTTGGATTTATAATGACAATTATGTAGGCAATGTATTAATTTGAATTAAAGCTATTGGAATAAACTATTAAAATAAAATGCTTGGATCTCCGGATCTGTACTCAACATGCACCATCGGCTTAATATTCATTATTAGTACCAATTAAATCATGAAGGGGGAACTTCCACTCATCATGAACCACACTTTAATAGATATGGTACTAAGGGCTTCCCGTGCCAAATAGTAATAACCTTGCCTAGGGAGGCGGTTATTCCAGCCGATATCCAAACAAGATTATTACTATCTGTTTACGAAAAGTCAAAACAACCACATAAATTAAAGGGGAAGGAAAAGTAAATTTACCAAATTAAGCCCATGGAGCATGTTGAGACTTCACCTTCAACCCAAGCTTGAAAGGAAATTAGCCACTCATATTTGAACTAGGGGTAAAATGGGAATTTTATTAAAATACGTAGAAAATACAAGATGGAGATGGAATTAGAGAAAATGGAGTCCAAAAATGGATTCAGGGGTGTCAAATTAGGGGGGGGGGAGCCCCCTTTTTATAGATACACTGAGTAAATCATGGCCATCGGATTAAAACAATTTGGACGCTCAGGATTGCGCCACGTGGCAAGTTCCTATTGGATGGAACACATCATCAGGGCTTTTATTCAGTGTATATGCATGTACCGCATACACACGCTTTTTCGATCCACTAATATTCTGCCACGCCACCGTCAACATTTTTGGTTCAATAGGATCATGACACGCCATCGGGCCAACGCCACATCATCGGTCAATGCCACATAAGCGGTCAATGCCACATCATTCGCCCAATCAAATGCTGCCACGCCATCGTATAGTGCCACGCCATCGCATACAGTGCCACGCCAGCATACATACAGACAGGTGAACAAAGTGCCGTGAATGTTGTCGTGTACAAGATCGTATATATCAACCGCATCAGTATGTGTGAACAGATCGTATATGTGAATGCAGATCACCATTTTTCTTTTTATGCTCCTCCTAAGGTTTTCGACTGTCCTGAGTTCAAAAGTGTTGTCCGTTTTTCCATCTGATCTCTCGTTTATTGTGAAATGACCATGATATCCCCTAAAATACATAAAATACTTAATTAAAATAAAACATACATAATTAAATTACAAATGACTTAAAGACATAAAAATAGGGATGTTAGTGAGACTTGGAGTGTAAAATGATGATTTTCTCCATTATAAATATACACTTTCTAATACTCAACAACGGTCCTCGCCGTTGCTTCGCATTCTTGGACCAAATACTGACATCCACACCTACCTTCCACTTCTTTCTGCGGTTTTGCCTGAATCGGACAAGTTGGCCCACCTGTTTTGGAACCCGTTCTCTGGCGGTAAAATGGCCGTAAAACGAGTTTCGGAGCTCGGAATTGGATACCGTTTTCTACCTCCAACGACTCCCACCAAACCTGACCACGCCAGCCAAAAATCCCACGCCACCCCCGAAACACGAAATTTTGCCGCAATCCGTGTGCTATAGCTCACGGATTTTGGCCTTTTCGGGCGGAAAAATGGGCGCAGGGCCTCCCGCATTATTTTTGCCATTTCATCGTGCGTAAAAAAGTACTAGGACCGTGAGGAGGCCCCCGCCCAGTTCTACCACAACCGACCAATTCGTGGGCACGTTTCGTCCGCTTTTCGCACCCCCTGCACGCTCGGTAAATCGGCCGTAAAAACGAGGTTCGACCTCGAATCGAGTCCCGTCTTCTCTGACATTCGACTGTCGCACGTATCTAATGCATCACCCCAAAATCCCGCACCGCCCGGAAACGCGAAAGTTGGCCAAGATCCATGAGCTACAGCACACGGCCTTGGCCGCGGGTGGCTGTTTGCCTAGGCCTTGGTAGCGGCGTGGCTGCGTGCCATGGCCTTGGCCTTGGCCACGGGGTGGCTGCGTGCCTTGGCCTTGGCCGCGGGGTGGCTGGGTACCAAGGCCGCGGGGCGGCTGGGTGCCACGGCCTTGGCCTTGGCCGCGGGCTGGCTGTGTGACTTGCTCGAAATGCAGCACATGCTCGCGACAAAGGCACGTCGCACACTCTCGTGCGCACACAACACACACTTGGGCCGCGCTCCCGAGGCAAGGATAGGGAGTTCGAGCGTGGCCCTGTGCCTTGGCCTTGGCCACGGGGTGGCCGCGTGTCTTGGCCTTGGCCTTGGCCGCGGGCGAGCATTTGGCCAAAATGTGAGCACACGGTCCTCGCGGTTGCTTCGTATTCTTGGACCCAAACTAAGATCCACACCTACCTTCCACTTCTTTCTCCGGTTTTTCCTGAATCCGACAAGTTGGCCCACCCGTTTGGGCACCCGTTCTCTGGCGGTAAAATGGCCGTAAAACGCGTTTGGGAGCTCGGAATTGATTCCGTTTCCTCCCGCCACCGACTCCCACCAAACCCGACCACGCCAGCCAAAAATCCACGCCGCCCCCGAAACGCGAAATTTGGCCACAGTCCGTGTGCTATAGCTCACGGATTTTGGCCTTTTCCGGCGGAAAAATGGGCGCAGGGCCTCCCGCATTATTTTTCCCATTTCTTCGAGCAGAAAACAGTACTTGCACCGTGAGGAGGCCCCCAGCCCAGTTCTACCACAATCGGACCAATTCGCGGGCACGTTTCGTCCCACTTTCGCACCCCCGCACCCTCGGTAAATCGGCCGTAAAACGAGGTTCGGACCTCAAAATCGACTCCTGTCTTTTCCGACGTTCGACTGTCGTACGTATATAATGCATCACCCCAAAATCCCTCAGCACCCCGGAAATGCAAAAGTTGGCCAAGATCCGTGAGCTACAGCCCACGGCCTTGGCTGCGGGGTGAACGCGTGCCTTGGCCTTGGCCACGGGGTGGCTGCGTGCCTCGGCCTTGGCCACGGGGTGGCTGCGTGCCTCGGCCTTGGCCTTGGCCACGGGGTGGCTGAGTGCCTTGGCCTTGGCCTTGGCCCCGGGGTGGCTGCGTGCCTTGGCCTTGGCCACGGGCTGGCTGCGTGCCTAGGCCTTGGCCGCGGGGTGGCTGGGTGCCACGGTCTTGGCCTTGGCCGCGGGCTGGCTGCGTGCCTAGGCCTTCGCCGCGGGGTGGCTCTGTGCCATGGCCTTGGCGTTGGCCGCGGGCTGGCTGCGTGCCTTGCTCGAAATGCAGCACATGCTCGCGACCAAGGCACGTGGCACACTCTCGCGCACACACAACACAAACTTGGGGCGAGCTCCCGGGGCAAGGATAGGGAGCTCGAGCGTGGCCCTGTGCCTTGGCCTTGGCCGCGGGGTGGCCGCGAGCCTTGGCCGCGGGCGAGCATTTGGCCAAAATGTGAGCACACGGTCCTCGCCGTTGCTTCGTATTGTTGGACCAAAAACTGAGATCCACACCTACCTTCCACTTCTTTCTCCGGTTTTGCCTGAATCAGACGAGTTGGCCCACCCGATTGGGCACCCGTTCTCTGGCGGTAAAATGGCCGTAAAACGAGTTTGGGAGCTCGGAATTGGATTCCGTTTTCTCCCGCCACCGACTCCCATCAAACCCGACCACGCCAGCCAAAAATCCCACGCCGCCCCCGAAACACTAAATTTGGCCACAATCCGTGTGCTATAGCTCACGGAATTTGGCCTTTTCGGGCGGAAAAATGGGCGTAGGGCCTCTCGTAGGAGCTTGTGGGGTTTCCCAAACCTTAATTTTGTGTTTCTCTTATGTTTTCACACATTTTTTGTAGCACGAATTTTTTAACCATAACTTTTTTCAACAATAAGACATTTTAATTTGGATTTGACCACGTAAAGAAAGCAAAGAACTTAAATGTCCAATTGTGATGTGAAATCGTTAATTATTTGATTTATAATTAATTTGTTTCTTAGATCCAAATATAAATTCTATTTGCGAGTTGTATATTGATATTTTAAGTTGTCTCAATGGTAGGCTTGAAAATTTATTTGCATTTTTTACCTACATGTTAGGGGTTCAAGCGAGAGCTAAAGCTTCAATATTCTCTTCAAATATTATTACACTAATTTCAAAAACAACATATCTGAATATTTCACATTTAATTTAAAAATTATTTTCTGCTGCATATTAGGATATATATGCAATCGACAATCGAGGTATTAGAGCAATTTTGGACCCACCAAAGAGACACCACCAGTCCTTGAGCTGACTCTCACCCCCCCAAAAAAAAAAAAAAAAAAAGTATATTGAATTACGGTGCGATTTTTTCCATGATGGTAGAAAAAATGTGAAATACTATTAAATAGAAAAAGAAAAATATTTCGTAGCACGAAAAGAGGTGTTTTTGGCCTCACGTGGCATGCTGGGAGTGGGGGGCAAAACGGGTGCTCACGGCCAAGGCACGAGGCCACGCTCAAGCTCCTTATCCTTGCCTCGGGCGCGCGCGTTGGCTGCACCAAACCTGGGCATTGGCCGCAGCACGAAAGTTGGACCAGATCCGCGAGCTACAGCACACGGTCTTTGGCCATTTTGGCCCGAAAAATGGGGCCCGGAGCTTCCGCGCTGTTTCCCCCACTTTTGAGTCCCGTAAGATAACTTCGGTCGAAATACGTCAACCCCTAAAATTTCGGCCCAAACAAAGTCGGACAGACGCTTGGGCCACGCCGGCTATATGCATTGGCCGTTGATGCCGCGCGCGTGCGGGCTGCGTGCCTTGGCCTTGGCCGCGGGGTGGCTGCGTGCCTTGACCTTGGCCGCGGGCTGGCTGCGTGCCTTGCTCGAAATGCAGCACATGCTCGCGACCAAGGCACGTCGTACACTCTCGCACACACACAACACACACTTGGGCCGCGCTCCCAGGGCAAGGATAGGGAGCTCGAGCGTGGCCCTGTGCCTTGGCCTTGGCCGCGGGGTGACCGCGTGCCTTGGCCGTGGGCGAGCATTTGGCCAAAATGTGAGCACACGGTCCTTGCCGTTGCTTCTTATTCTTGGACCAAAAACTGAGATCCACACCTACCTTCCACTTCTTTCTCTGGTTTTGCCTGAATCCGACGAGTTGGCCCACCCGTTTGGGCACCCGTTCTCTGGCGGTAAAATGGCCGTAAAACGAGTTTGGGAGCTCGGAATTGGATTCTGTTTTCTCCCGCCACCGACTCCCACGAAACCCGACCACGCCGGCCAAAAATCCCACGCCGCCCCCGAAACGCGAAATTTGGCCGCAATCCGTGTGCTATAGCTCACGGATTTTGGCCTTTTCCGGCAGAAAAATGGGCGCAGGGCCTCCCGCATTATTTTTGCCATTTCTTCGCGAGGAAAACAGTACTAGCACCGTGAGGAGGCCCCGCCCAGTTCTACCACAACCGGACCAATTCGCGGGCACGTTTCGTCCGCCTTTTCGCTTCCCCCGCACGCTCGGTAAATCAGAGGAAAACGAGGTTCGACCTCGAATCGACTCCGCCTTCTCCGACGCTCGACTGTCGCACGTATCTAATGCATCACCCCAAAATCCAGCCCCGCCCGAAACACGAAAGTTGGCCAAGATCCTACAGCTACAGCACACGGCCTTGGCCGCGGGTGGCTGCGTGCCTAGGCCTTGGCCGCGGCTGGCTGGGTGCCATGGCCTTGGCCTTGGCCACGGGCGGCTGCGTGCCTAGGCCTTGGCCGCGGGGTGGCTGTGTGCGATGGCCTTGGCCTTGGCCTCGGTGTGGCTTCGTACCTTGGCTTTGGCCGCGTGCTGGCTGCGTGGCTTGCTCGAAATGCAGCACATGCTCGCGACCAAGGCACGTCGCACACTCTCGCGCACACACAACACAAACTTGGGCCGCGCTCCCGGGGTAAGGATACGGAGCTCGAGCATGGCGCTGTGCCTTGGCCTTGGCCGCGGGCGAGCATTTGGCCAAAAAGTGAGCACACGGTCCTCGCCGTTGCTTCGTATTCTTGGACCAAAACTGAGATCCACACCTACCTTCCACTTCTTTCTCCGGTTTTCCCTGAATCGGACGAGTTGGCCCTCCCGCTTGGGAACCCGTTCTCTGGCGGTAAATGGCCGCTAAACGAGTTTCGAGCTCGGAATTGGATTCCGTTTTCTCCTGCCACCGACTCCCACCAAACCCGACCACGCCAGCCAAAAATCCCACGCCCCCCTGAACACGAAATTTGCCCGCAATCCGTGTGCTATAGCTCACGGAGTTTGGCCTTTCCGGGCGGAAAAATGGGCGCAGGGCCTCCCGCATTATTTTCGCCATTTCTTCGATCGCAAAACAGTACTAGCACCGTGAGGAGGCCCCCGACCCAGTTCTACCACAACCGGACCAATTCGCGGGCATGTTTCGTCCCCTTTTCGCACTCCCGCACTATCCGTAAATCGGCCGTAAAATGAGGTTCGGACCTCGGAATTGACTCCCGTCTTCTCCGACGTTCGACTGTCGAATGTATCTAATGCATCACCCCAAAATCCTGCACCGCCCCGGAAACGCGAAAGTTGGCCAAGATCCGTGAGGTACAGCACAGGGCCTTGGCCGCGGGGTGGCTGCGTGCCTAGGCCTTGGCAGCGGCGTGGCTGCGTGCCTAGGCCTTGGCAGCGGCGTGGCTGGGTGCCATCGCCTTGGCCTTGGCCACAGGGTGGCTGCGTGCCTTGGCCTTGGCCACGGGGTGGCTGCGTGCCTTGGCCTTGGCGGCGGGGTGGCTGGGTGCCATGGCCTTGGCCTTGGCCGCGGGGTGGCAGCGTGCCTAGGCCTTGGCCGCGGGGTGGCTGGGTGCCATGGCCTTGGCCTTGGCCGCGGGGTGGCTGCGAGCCTTGGCCTTGGCCGCTGGCTGGCTAAGTGCCTTGCTCGAAATGCAGCACATGCTCGCGACCAAGGCACGTCGCACACTCTCGCGAACACACAACACACACTTGGGCCGCGCTCCCGGGGCAAGGATAGGGAGCTTGAGCATGGCCCTGTGCCTTGGCCTTGGCCGCGAGGTGGCCGCGTGCCTTGGCCGCGGACGAGCATTTGGCCAAAATGTGAGCACACGGTCCTCGCCGTTGCTTCGTATTCTTGGACCTTAAACTGAGATCCACACCTACCTTCCACTTCTTCCTCTGGTTTTCCCTGAATCCGACGAGTTGGCCCGCCCGTTTGGGCACCCGTTCTCTGGCGGTAAAATGGCTGTAAAACGAGTTTGGGAGCTCGGAATTGGATTCCGTTTTCTCCCGCCACCGACTCCCACCAAACTCGACCACGCCCACCAAAAATCCCACGCCGCCCCCGAAAAGGGAAATTTGGCCGCAATCCGTGTGCTATAGCTCACGGATTTTAGCCTTTTCGGGCGGAAAAATGGGCGCAGGGCCTCCCGCATTATTTTAGCCATTTCTTCGAGGGGAAAATGGTACTAGCACCATGAGGAGGCCCCCGGCCCACTTCTACCACAACCGGACCAATTCGCGGGCACGTTTCATCCCCTTTTCGCACCCCCGCACGTTCCGTAAATCGGCCGTAAAATGAGGTTCGGACATCGGAATTGACTCCCGTCTTCTCCGACGTTCGACTGTCGCACGTATCTAATGCATCACCCCAAAATCCCGCACCGCCCCGGAAACGCGAAAGTTGGCCAAGATCCGTGAGCTACAGCACACAGCCTTGGCCGCGGGGTGGCTGCGTGCCTAGGCCTTGCCAACGGCGTGGCTGGGTGCCATGGCCTTGGCCTTGGCCGTGGGGTGGCTGCGTGCCTAGGCCTTGGCCGCGGGGTGGCTGTGAGCCTTGGCCTTGGCCGCAGGCTGGCTAAGTGCCTTGCTCGAAATGCAGCACATGCTCGCGACCAAGGCACGTTGCACACTCTCGCGCACACACAACACACACTTGGGCCGCGCTCCCGGGGCAAGGATAGGGAGCTCGAGCGTGGCCTTGTGCCTTGGCCTTGGCCGCGGGGTGGCCTTGTGCCTTGGCCTTGGCCGCGGGGTGGCCTCGTGCCTTGGCCTTGGCCTTGGCCGCGTGCAAGCATTTGGCCAAAATGTGAGCGCACGGTCCTCGCCATTGCTTCGTATTCTTGGCCCAAAAACTGAGATCCACAACTACCTTCCACTTCTTTCTCTGGTTTTGCCTGAATCCGACGAGTTGGCCCACCCGTTTGGGCACCCGTTCTCTGGCGGTAAAATGGCCGTAAAACGAGTTTGGGAGCTCGGAATTGGATTCCGTTTTCTCCCGCCACCGACTCCCACCAAACCCAATCACGCCCGCCAAAAATCCCATGCCGCCCCCAAAACGCGAAATTTGGCCGCAATCCGTGTGCTATAGCTCACGGATTTTGGCTTTTTCGGGCGGAAAAATGGGCGCAGGGCCTCCCGCATTATTTTCGCCACTTCTTCGAGAGGAAAACAGTATTAGCACCGTGAGGAGGCCCCGCCCAGTTCTACCACAACCGACCAATTCACGGAACGTTTCGTCCCTTTTTCGCACTCCCATACGCTCGTAAATCGGCCGTAAACGAGGTTCGACCTCAGACTCGACTCCTATCTTCCCCGACGTACGACTGTCGCAAGTGTCTAATGCATCACCCCAAAATCCCGCCCCGCCCCGGAAACGCGAAAGTTGGCCAAGATCCGTGAGCTACAGCACACGGCCTTGGCAGCGGGGTGGCAGCGTGCCTAGGCCTTGGCCGTGGGGTTGGTGGGTGCCATGGCCTTGGCTTTGGCCGCGGGGTGGCTGCGTGCCTTGGCTTTGGCCGCGGACTGGCTGCGTGCCTTGCTCGAAATGCAGCTCATGCTCGCTACCAAGGCACGTCGCACACTCTCACACACACACACAACACACACTTGGGCCGTGCTCCCGGGGCATGGATAGGGAGCTCGAGCGTGGCCCTCTGCCTAGGCCTTGGCCGTGGGGTGGCCGCGTGCCTTGGCCTTGGCGTTCGCCGCGGGGTAGCCGCGTGCCTTGGCCTTGGCCTTGGCCGTGGGAGAGCATTTTGCCAAAATGTGAGCACACGGTCCTCGCCGTTACTTCGTATTCTTGGACCAAAAAACTGAGATCCACACCTACCTTCCACTTCTTTCTCCGGTTTTGCCTGAATCCGACGAGTTGGCCCACCCGTTTGGGCACCCGTTCTCTGGCAGTAAAATGGCCGTAAAACGAGTTTCGGAGCTCGGAATTGGATTCCATTTTCTCCCGCCACCGACTGCCACCAAACCCGACCACGCCAGCCAAAAATCCCACGCCGCCCCTGAAACGCGAAATTTGGCCGCAATCCGTGTCCTATAGCTCACGGATTTTGGCCTTTTCGGGCGGAAAAATGCGAAAGTTGGCCAAGATCTGCGAGCTACAGCACACGGCCTAGGCCGCGGGCTGGCTGCGTGCCTAGGCCATGGCCGCGGGGTGGCTGCGTGCCTAGGCCTTGGCCGCGGGGTGGCTGCGTGCCTAGGCCATGGCCGCGGGGTGGCTGCGTGCCTAGGCCATGGCCGCGGGGTGGCTGCGTGCCATAGGCCTTGCCACGGGGTGGCTGCGTGCCTGGCCTTCGCGGGCTGGCTGCGTGCCATGGCCTTGGCTTTGGCCGCGGGCTGGCTGCCAGCCTTGCTCGAAATGCAGCACATGCTCGCGACCAAGGCACGTCGCACACTCTCGCACACACACAACACACACTTGGACCGCGCTCGAGGATTTTGGCCTTTTCAGGCGGAAAAATGGGCGCAGGGCCTCCCGCATTATTTTCGCCATTTCTTCGAGAGGAAAACAGTACTAGCACCGTGAGGAGGCCTCTGGCCCAGTTCTACCACAACCGGACCAATTCGCGGGCACGTTTCGTCCCCTTTTCACACCCCCGCACGTTCGGTAAATCAGACGTAAAACGAGGTTCGGACCACGGAATCGACTCCCGTCTTCTCCGACGTTCGACTGTCGCACGTATCTAATGCATATCCCCAAAATCCCACACCGCCCCGGAAACGCAAAAGTTGGCCAAGATCCGTGAGCTACAGCACACGGCCTTGGCCGCGGGGTGGCGGCTTGCCTAGGCCTTGGCCGCGGCGTGGCTGGGTGCCATGGCCTTGGCCTTGGCCACGGGGTGGCTGCGTGCCTTGGCCTTGGCCACGGGGTGGCTGCGTGCCTAGGCCTTGGCCGCGGGATGGCTGGGTGCCATGGCCTTGGCCTTGGCCTCGGGGTGGCTGCGTGCCTAGGACTTGGCCACGGGGTGGCTGGGTGCCATGGCCTTGGCGTTGGCCGCGGGGTGGCTGCGTGCCTAGGACTTGGCCACGGGGTGGCTGGGTGCCATGGCCTTGGCCTTGGCAGCGGGGTGGCTGCGTGCCTTGCTCGAAATGCAGCACATGCTCGCGACCAAGGCACGTCGCACACTCTCGCGCACACACACCACACACTTGGGCCGCGCTCCAGGGGCAAGGATAGGGAGTTCGAGCGTGGCCCTAAGCCTTGGCCTTGGCCACGGGGTGGCCGCGTGCCTTGGCCGCGGGGTGGCCGCGTGCCTTGGCCGCGGGGTGGCCCCGTGCCTTGGCCTTGGCCGCGGGCGAGCATTTGGCCAAAATGTGAGCACACGGTCCTCGCCGTTGCTTCATATTCTTGGACCAAAAACTGAGATCCACACCTACCTTCCACTTCTTTCTCCGGTTTTGCCTGAATCCGACGAGTTGGCCCACCCGTTTGGCCAACCGTTCTCTGGCGGTAAAATGGCCGTAAAATGAGTTTCGGAGGTCGGAATTGGATTCCGTTTTCTCCCGCCACCGACTCCCACCAAACCCGACCACGCCCGCCAAAAATCCCACGCCGCCCCCGAAACTCGAAATTTGGCCGCAATCCGTGTGCTATAGCTCACGGATTTTGGCCTTTTTGGGCGGAAAAATGGGCGCAGGGCTTCCCGCATTATTTTCGCCATTTCTTCGAGAGGAAAACGGTACTAGCACCGTGAGGAGGCCCCCGGCCCAGTTCTACCACAACCGGACCAATTCGCGGGCACGTTTCATCCCCTTTTCGCTCCCCCGCATGTTCGTTAAATAGGACGTAATTCGAGGTTCGGACCTCGGAATTGACTCCCGTCTCCTCCGACGTTCGACTGTCGCACGTATCTAATGCATCACCCCAAAATCCCTCCCCGCCCTGGAAACGCGAAAGTTGGCCAAGATCCGTGAGCTACAGCACACGGCCTTGGCCGCGGGGTGGCTGGGTGCCATGGCCTCGGGGTGGCTGCGTGCCTAGGCTTTGGCCTCGGGGTGGCTGGGTGCCATGGCCTTGGCCGTGGCCGCGGGGTGGCTGCGTGCCTTGGCTTTGGCCGCGGGGTGGCTTCGTGCCTTGCTCGAAATGCAGCACATGCTCGCGACCAAGGCACGTCGCACACTCTCGCGCACACACAAAACAAACTTGGGCCGCGCTCCCGGGGCAAGGATAGGGAGCTCGATCGTGGCCCTGTGCCTTGGCCTTGGCCGCGGGTTGGCCGCGTGCCTTGGCCGCGGGGTGGACACATGCCTTGGCCGCGGGCGGGCATTTGGGCAAAATGTGAGCACACGGTCCTCGCCGTTGCTTCGTATTCTTGGAAAAAAAACTGAGATCCACACCTACCTTCCACTTCTTTCTCCGGTTTTGCTTGAATCCGACGAGTTGGCCCACGCGTTTGGGAACCCGTTCTCTGGCGGTAAAATGGCTGTTAAATGAGTTTCGGAGCTCGGAATTGGATTCAGTTTTCTCCCGCCACCGACTCCCACCAAACCCGACCACGCCAGCCAAAAATCCCACGCCGCCCTCGAAACACGAAATTTGGCGGCAATCCGTGTGCTATAGCTCACGGATTTTGGCCTTTTCGGGCTGAAAAATTGGCGCAGGGCCTCCCACATTATTTTCACCATTTCTTCGAGCGTAAAACAGTACTAGCACCGTGACGAGGCCCCCAGCCCAGTTGTACCACAACCGGACCAATTCGCGGGCACGTTTCGTCCCCTTTTCGCACCCCCGCACGTTCGGTAAATCGGCCGTAAAACGAGGTTCGGACCTCGGAATCGACTCCCGTCTTCTCCGACGTTCGACTGTCGCACATATCTAATGCATCACCCCAAAATCCCGCAACGCCCTGGAAACGCAAAAGTTGGCCAAGATCCGTGAGCTACAGCACACGGCCTTGGCCGAGGGGTGGTGGCGTGCCTAGGCCTTGGCCGCGGGGTGGCCGCGTGCCTTGGCCTTGGCCTTGGCCGTGGGCGAGCATTTTTCCAAAATCTGAGCACACGGTCCTCGCCGTTGCTTCGTATTTTTGGACCAAAAACTGAGATCCACAACTACGTTCCACTTTTTTCTCAGGTTTTGCCTGAATCCGACGAGTTGGGCCACCCATTTGGGCACCCGTTCTCTGGCGGTAAAATGGCCGTAAAACGAGTTTGGCAGCTCGGAATTGGATTCCGTTTTCTCCCGCCATCGACTCCCACCAAACCCGACCTCGCCGGCCAAAAATCCCACGCCGCCGCCGAAACGCGAAATTTGGACGCAATCCGTGTGCTATAGCTCACAGATTTTGGCCTTTTCGGGCGGAAAAATGGGCGCAGGGCCTCCCAAATTATTTTCGCCATTTCTTCGATTGCAAAACAGTACTAGCACCGTGAGGTGGCCCCCGGCCCAGTTCTACCACAACCGGACCAATTCGCGGGCACATTTCGTCCCCTTTTCGCACCACCGCCCGTTCGGTAAATCGGCCGTAAAATGAGGTTCGGACCTCACAATCGACTCCTGTCTTCTCCGACGTTCGACTGTCGCACGTATCTAATGCATCACCCCAAAATCCCGCACCGCCCCGGAAACGCAAAATTTCGGCAAGATCCGTGAGCTACAGCACATGGCCTTGGCCGCGGGGTGGCTACGTTCCTAGGCCTTGGCAGCGGCGTGGCTGGGTGCCATTGCGTTGGCCTTGGCCGCCGGGTGGCTTCGTGCCTAGGCCTTGGCCGCGGGGTGGCTGGGTGCCATGGCCTTGGCCTTGGCTGCGGGGTGGCTGCGTGCCTTGGCCTTGGCCGCGGGCTGGCTGCGTGCCTTGGTCGAAATGCAGCACATGATCGCGACCAAGACACGTCGCACACTCTCGCGCACACACAACACAAACTTGGGCCGTGCTTCCGGGGCAAGGATAGGGAGCTCGAGCGTGGCCCTGTGCCTTGGCCTTGGCCGCGGGTGGCCACGTGCCTTGCCCTTGGCCTTGGCCGCGGGCGAGCATTTGGCCAAAATGTGAGGACACGGTGCTCGCCGTTGCTTCGCATTCTTGGACCAAAAACTGAGATCCACACCTACCTTCCACTTCTTTCTCCGGTTTTGCTTGACTCGGACGAGTCGGCCCACCTGTTGGGGAACCCGTTCTCTGGCGGTAAAATGGCCGTAAAACGAGATTCGGAGCTCGGAATTGGATTCCGTTTTCTCCCGCCACCGACTCCCACCAAACCCGACCACGCCAGCCAAAAATCCCACGCCGGGCCCGAAACGTGAAATTTGGCCGCAATCCGTGTGCTATAGCTCACGGCTTTTGGCCTTTTCGGGTGGAAAAATGGGCACAGGGCCTGCCACAGTATTTTCGCCATTTCTTCGAGAGGAAAACAGTACTAGCACCGTGAGGAGGCCCCCGCCCAGTTCTACCACAACCGACCAATTGCGGGCATTTATCGTCCCCCTTTTCGCAACCCCGCACGTATCTAATGCATCACCCCAAAATCCCGCACCGCCCCGGAAACTTGAAAGTTGGCCCAGATCCGTGAGCTACAGCACACGGCCTTGGCCGCGGGGTGGCTGTGTGCCTAGGCCTTGGCAGCGGCGTGGCTGGGTGCCATGGCCTTGGCCTTAGCCACGGGGTGGCTGCGTGCCTTGGCCTTGGCCACGGGGTGGCTGGGTGCCATGGCCTTGGCCTTGGCCGCGGGTGGCTGCGTGCCTAGGCCTTGGCCGCCGGGGGGGTGCCATGGCCTTGGCCTTGCCATGGCCTTGGCCTTGGCCGCGTGGCTGGCTGCGTGCCTTGCTCGAAATGCAGCACATGCTCGCGACCAAGGCACGCCGCACACTCTCGCACACACAACACACACTTAGGCCGCCGCTCCCGGGCAAGGATAGGGAGCTCGAGCGTGGCCCTGTACCTTGGCCTTGGCCTTGGCCGCGGGGTGGCCGCGTGCCTTGGCCTTGGCCTTGGCCGCGGGTGAGCATTTGGCCAAAATGTGAGGACATGGTGCTCGCCGTTGCTTCGCATTCTTGGACCAAAAACTGAGATCCACACCTACCTTCCACTTCTTTCTCCGGTTTTGCCTGAATCGGACGAGTTGGCCCACCTGTTGGGGAACCCGTTCTCTGGCGGTAAAATGTCCGTAAAACGAATTTCGGAGCTCGGAATTGGATTCCGTTTTCTGCCACCACCGACTCCCACCAAACCCGACCACGCCAGCCGAAAATCCCACGCCGCCCCCGAAACGCGAAATTTGGCCGCAGTCAGTGTGGTATAGCTCACGGATTTTGGCCTTTTCGGGCGGAAAAATGGGCGCAGGGCCTCCCGCATTATCTTCGCCATTTCTTCGAGAAGAAAATATTACTAGCACCGTGAGGAGGCCCCCGGCCCAGTTCTACCACAACCGGACCAATTCGCGGGCACGTTTCGTCCCCTTTTTGAAACCCCGCACGTTCGGTAAATCAGACGTAAAACGAGGTTCGGACCTCGTAATCGACTCCCGTCTTCTCCGACATTCGACTGTCGCACGTATCTAAGGCATCACCGCAAAATCCCGCCCCGCCCCAGAAACGCAAAAGTTGGCCAAGATCCGTGAGCTACAGCACACGGCCTTGGCCGCGGGGTGGCTGCTTGCCTAGGCCTTGGCCGCGGGGTGGCTGCTTGCCTAGGCCTTGGCCGCGGGGTGGCTGGGTGCCATGGCCTTGGCCGCAGGGTGGCTGGGTGCGATGGCCTTGGCCTTGGCCGCGGGGAGGCTGCGTGGCTAGGCCTTGGCCGCAGGGTGGCTGGGTGCCATGGCCTTGCCCTTGGCCGCGGGGTGGCTGCGTGCCTTGGCCTTGGCCGCGGGCTGGCTGCGTGCCTTGCTCGAAATCCAGCACATGCTCGCGACCAAGGCACGCCGCACACTCTCGCGCACACACAACACACACTTGGGCCGCGCTCCCGGTGCAAGGATAGGGAGCTCGAGCGTGGCCCTGTGCCTTGGGCTTGGCCGCGGTGGCCGCGTGCCTTGGCTTACCTTGCCCGCGGGGGCGAGCATTTGGCCAAAATGTCAGGTCGCGGTCCTCGCGGTTGCTTCGCATTCTTGGACCAAAAACTGAGATCCGCACCTACCTTCCACTTCTTCTCCGGTTTTGCCTGAATCTGATGAGTTGTGCCACCCGTTTGGGAACCCGTTCTCTGGGGTAAAATGGCCGTAAAATGAGTTTCGAGCTCGGAATTGGATTCCATTTTCTCCATCCGACTCCCACCAAACCCGACCATGCCAGCCAAAATTCCCACGCCCCCGAACACAAAATTTGGCCGCAATCCGTGTGCTATAGCTCACGGATTTTGGCCTTTTCCGGAGGAAAATGGGGCGCAGGGCCTCCCGCATTATTTTCGCCATTTCTTCAAGCGCAAAACAGTACTAGCACCGTGAGGAGGCCCCGGCCCAGTTCTACCACAACGACCAACTCGCGGCACGCTTCACCTTTTCGCACCCGCTTAGTTCGTAAATCGACTCAAATCTTCTCTGACGTTCGACTGTCGCACGTATCTAATGCATCACCCCAAAATCCCGCACCGCCCCGGAAACGCGTAAAGTCGGCCAAATCCGTGAGCTACAGCACACGGCCTTGGCCGCGGGGTGGCTGCGTGCCTAGGCCTTGGCAGCAGCGTGGCTGGGAGCCATGGCCCTGGCCTTGGCAAAGGGGTGGCTGCGTGCCTTGGCCTTGGCCACGGGTGGCTGCGTGCCTTGGCCTTGGCCTCGGGTGGCTGGGTGCCATGGCCTTGGCCTTGGCCGCGGGGGTGGCTGCGTGCCTTGGCCTTGGCCGCGGGCCTTGCTCGAAATGCAGCACATGCTCGCGACCAAGGCACGCCGCACACTCTCGCACACACAACACACACTTCGTCCGCTCCCGAGGTAAGGATAGGGAGCTCAAGCGGGCCCTGTGCAGCTGCACCTTGGCCGCGGGTGGCCGTGTGCCTTGGCCTTCGCCTTGGCAGCGGGCGAGCATTTCGCCAAAATGTGAGCACACGGTCCTTGCCGTTTAGCTTCGTATTCTTGGACCAAAAACTGAGATCCACACCTACCTTCCACTTCTTTCTCCGGTTTTGCCCGAGATCCGACGAGTTGGCCCACCGTTTGGGAACCCGTTTTCTCTGGCGGTAAAATGGTTGTAAAACGAATTTCCGAGGTTGGAATTGGATTCCATTTTCTCCCGCCACCGACTCCCCACCAAAACCCGACGATGCCAGCCAAAAAATTCCCACGCCGCC